>VWZV01008957.1:603539-637713 GCA_013397155.1 Irena cyanogastra | reverse complement strand
CGGGAGCACGGCCGGGCTATGGGGGCAGCGCCGGGGCTGCGGGAGCACGGCTGGGCCGGGGCAGCCCCGCCGGGCGCTGCCGTGCCCCAGCGCCACGGGACCTGGTCGGTGCGGGCCGGCCACTCTGCAGAAGGGGCTGTCCGCGGCAGCCTTGGCCTCTGAGTTCGTTTGCTCGCTCTGCGAGATAGAGGAGCTGTGGGAGGTCAGTGCTGGGAAGCCAGATGTGTCTGTAGTGTCCGAACGGGTTTTGTCAGAGCCGCGGTGATCACGCCGTGGGCAGCAGCGGCCGGCCTGCCTGCCTGTGCCTCCTCAGGCACCTGGCGAGGGAGGAGAGCGGCGGCCGTGGTGCCCAAACTGAGGCTGGTTCTGCTGCTGCTGCAGCGAATTGCCGTCTTCTGCACATCTGATTTCTAATTCAGACGTTTAACTAGCGCTTGGCACTGTAATGGACAGCACGGTGTAAAGAAAAGAAAGCTAAAGATACTGCTCTTTATGACAAATGGGTAATTTGTTTAACTCTCATTTAATGTAGAATGTTATTTTCTGTATTTACTGAGTGTAGCTGGTGATTTCCTAGACTGTCACTGAACTGTACGTCAGTGAATAGCGATGAAATCTCTTGTGTAAAATTTCTTCTACTTTTCCTGCCTTAAAAGGATATTTTTAGGGTAATATCTGCCTGGCGGGTGACATCTTACTACTTTGTCTGTTGTACATAAGGCTGCAGAACTTGTAAAGATTTTACATTGCTTAATTAAGGGTCTCCTGGATGTGAAAAAACACCATTCTCAACCTAGTTTGTGGTGCCTAGGAGTTCTGAGAACAGAGCACTGAGACTTCTGGTGTGTACAAGATAAGGAACTGGTTTGCAAACATTGTGGATTTGCTTTCTCCTATTATTTGACTATACTAAAATATTTACATTATTAACAATAGTTAATAGTGTAAATTTAAGTTTGGAGAAAGAAAAGTGCACATCATGTTCCTTCTGGTGTTAACAGTAGAAGTGGATTTGAGTGACATGGGAAGTTTAACAATGAGTTTTTAACAGAATCCACACAACTTACTGTTGAGCTGTATGAGTGCCATTGGGATTTTATTTCACAGCATTTCTTTTCCACTTCACTCTCTCTGAACTGCATATTAGTGATTAGGATCCTGGAAATTGCAGTGGTTGACTGCCTGAGCTGAGGGAGGCCCTTACTCTGCGTACTTTTCAGCTGAAAGTTTTACCAGTTATAATCAAGGCATTTTTTTTGCAGGGTCTCAATAACTGTAAACAAACATTTCAAGAAGAAAATGAATGAAATTGGAAGATAAAGCAAGCAAGTGTTGCCATAGTGCTGAAGGTTCAGTGGTATTTTGTATACGTCTGCTATAAAGTGGTTCATAGCTTCAATGCGTCTGTTGCTGACAGTGTGTGTTACTTTGGGGAATCTACCTCCTGGAATGAAAGAATAACATAATGAGTGTGAGAATAAAGAATTCTGCTGGTAAAACGTCTTCTTCCTTAATATATATGCAATGGACATGTTTAACTTACATATTTAGAGGATTAAAATACTCATACTGCTTTGGGACAAGAACCTAATTACTGTCTTTTGCTGATTTTATTACTTGAGGAGAAGGGAAGTTTCTTACTTAAAGTAAGATTGAAAGATTTGCTTTGTGTGCAACTTACTGGTGGCTCTCCAAAGCCCGTGGAAGGAGGGGGAAAAGGACTTTATGGAGCAGCTTTGAACTCGGATTCCAGTTTTTAGTGTGAGAGTATGCTTTGTTAAAAAGCTTCTAGCTGTCTGAATGTCTCCCTTATCACATGTTTGGTATGTATTTTATGACTAGCAAATTATGGCTGTTTTTTTACCGTCATGATTGGTTAGATTTCTGCTGAGCTGCATTATGGAAAATGGTTTTCTCCAGATCAAAGTAATGAATTAGCCTAATGCACTTGAATGCCAATTTTCCTCCCTGCCTCCTAAAAGAATGGTGTGGGTGTGTGTGAAGTGATACTATGATTTGAGGGTAAGGACAAAGTAGCTCTTCTGGTCTTGCAGTTGTGTTTCACTGGGTGCTTTACGTCAGAAGTCTTGTTCCAGTGTTTGGGGACTGGGTTTTGAGCTATGCCATGTGTTTGCATTGATATATCATATGATCAACTGTCATCTTGGAAAGTTCTTGTAAGAGTTAGGCATTGACTAGAAAAACCAAATTACTTCAGGTTTGATAGGAAAATAATTGTGCAGTCTTATCAGCAGTTCTAAAAATGTTCAGCTGTACTTTTGGACAGAAAGTGCTTTATCCAAATCCTTCACATATGAGCAACTCCAAATTCTTCAGTGAACAGTTGGGGGCCTTAATTTCAGTTTAATGACTGAAAATATCTTGCTTACAAAGTGAAATTGGAGCTTGTTTCTGGGTGAAAAAAGAATGGGAACCTCTTTTTTTTCTCTAAGACTTTATATGGGTAAACTTGGTCACCCTGGCAGACTTCTTAGTTGGGAAGTAGACGACATATAAGCAAATGACATCACAAATGCTGCTACTGCTTTTTGTGGCAAAATTGCTATGTTCTCTTAAAAGGGTATTTATAAACCTGTGGCCTTTTTCATATGAAAAATAACTTGCCAATTAAAAAAAAAAAGTAAATCAAAATATTAATTTTAACTTCTTTGCAGTTCTTTACAGGTAGTTTGTAGTGGTGAGATCACAAGCCGAGTGTGAACAATTTGAAATTTTTTTTGTGAGATTTCTACCTACAGTTATTAATCTTTAATATTATTTTCAGGTTTACATGATAAATTAGCATGCTCTCCAGAGTGAGCTGTCCCTAATTGCCACTGAGAACTTTAATGCTTTTGTTTAAGCCTAGTGTAGGTATGTGCCCAGGCTCTAGGAATACACAGCCCTAATAGAGAATATTGCACATGAAAGGCAAATGTTGAGGTTTCACTGTTGTTCCTGGAACAGAAGAACAGAAGTAATGTCTGACTGCCCCTTTTGGATTTTGGAAGCCTACTGAGTGCAGCTCTGCCTTTGGTATAAATTGACCTAGCATTTAACATGTTTAACGTGTACCATGCCATCTCCTGCATTGTCATTAATATTTGTGGTGAGTTGGATTAAAAAAATGATCCGGCTGGATGTAATCCATCCCTATCTTCTCTTTCCTTCCCAAGATTTTGTAATTTATTGGTGGGGGGAAGGAAGAGGGAAGTTTATATGTGTTCTAGTTCTTCTGTTAAAATAATAGTGTTTACAACACCAAGCACTAGAAGCCCTTCAGGTTTGGCCAGGGAAGTGGGAGAAGACAGTGTCTCATTCAAGGCTTGAAGTCTGTAGGATTGATGAAGAAGGTGAGGATAGGAGATGGAGAAGGATTGTGCTTTGGTGAGGGAGAAATGAAATAATAATGCTACTTTCTAGCACTTTAGTGATATTTCCATTATTGCATTTGGAAAAAGTCTTTGTCTGAGAAACACAGTATACTATAACAGGGAAAGCAAGGATTGAACCTGCTTCAGATCATGTTGAAAAACTTCATAGCTGTAATGCGGAAGTGTTTCTTCTGTTAAATGATAAACAAAGTAATGGCTCATAACTGTTAATTCAGCACCTTGAATTCAGAGTATAGAAGTCTGTTGTTTAAAAGAAATCCTTAATATTTTACTTTTTCAATTTTTTTTTGTTTAAAAATACTTAAGTAGTTTGAAAGGCTAAGGCTTTTTTCTTTAGCCCAGGAAAGAAAATTTAATTGATGATTTATTGCCAGATTAAAAAAAAAAAGGTTGTTTCCCAGCATATGTGACCCTTGCTGGGGTAGTATCTTTACTAAGCACTGTGTGCCTAATAAACCACTGTTCCCTTGAAGTTAAAGAATTTAACTTCCCAATGATTAAACCTTATACTTTATGGACATAAAAGATTTTGATGGTTTTTTTGGGATGATGAAATGATAGGCATTTCATGTTTCCTTTATTTAGAAATAAAAGATCTCCTGTTGGTAGGCCTGCCTGTTGCATGTTGTTGGAAAATCCCTCAGAACACTTATTAAATTGTCTGTTCTAGTACAGCATACATGGTTCCTTAGCATATTGTTGTTTTTGTAATTGAGCAGTTATAAAGAGGACATAGAACATTTATAAAGAAGAGTTTGTGATTGTTGGTGGGTCTGGCCACACACAGCTATGCAAATGATTTCCTAGATTTTTTTCTAAATATTGCCCTTTTACACAGTAGTTATTATTTACTGCTGAGTAGCCCAAGGCATTCCTTTAGAAGCTGTTTTATTGTATACTGGGTTTCCTGAAATAAGAATTGTAATGCTGCTTCCTTAGTATATCTCCATTCAGTGGAACTTGGTCTCGCTGGTTTTATCACACTTTTTCACTTGGTTCCCTCTTAGCATTCCCTTTCACCATGCCTCTAGTTGTCCCAGATGGTTTCAGGATAAATTTTAAACTACTCTCATACTGTGATTGTACTTCCCATTGAAAACTGTGATATTGAGCAATTGTATGAATTTTATTCTACTTTTTACTTGTGTTGTTGTTTGTGGTTTTTATATTTCCTTATACCTTTTTGGTGAATAAATGTTGCAGCTGTTGGTGTTCTGTTTTCCGTGAAATTGGTCATGTGTGAACTTTGACTAGTACAGACCTGTGCACATTCCCAAGCACACAGCAAGGCAGCTCAGACTTGCTAATGGGGTCTGTGACTTGGTCTCACCCCCTTTTGCTGGTACCCCAACAGCTGGTTCTAACAGTGGAAACAAGAGGCATAACTTCCTAAAATATCTTTCCTCTTCTGAAAGGCTGCATGTGAGAAACTGCAATATTGTTGGACCTACTTTGCAGGCATTGTGCTTTTAGTGAAATAACTTGGAACATTGGTGATGTGCTGAGAGCTGTGCCTTCACTTCTAACAGCAGATGCTGTGCTGAAGAGTTATCTGGCAGGGGAATATTTTTGTTAGAGATATTTTGAGGGCAGTTCTGAGAGATTAAGTGGACTTGAGAAAGCAGATAAAGCACCTCCAGTCCCTCCAGCCATGGGCAGTGGATGAAGTAATCACTAGGTAAGGCACTCAATCTTTCTGGATTCTCCATTGAAAAAGGCCAGATTTGGGCCAGTACATATCTATGTTACTTAGTAAGGCACAAATTTAAGTTGAAGAGCACATAGAACTACAATACCATTCTCCATGGAAATCCTGGGAAAGAGACATGTTTGCAGTCATCTCTTCAGACAGAAAAGGCATGTGGAGAAGTCAAAGGAATGTGAGTAGCATGTTCTTCATTGTGAATTAATGCAATTAAGGATAGCTGTGAGGTGGCTTAGCTGTGAGTTCAAGGCTAGCAACTTCAGGAGAAAGTGTTCAAAGGAGTTCTGCATCCTGTTCTTCCATATTATTGTTTTTTTTTACTTAGGAAGATAGATTGGGTTATTTCAATAATGAAATACCTGTCAGGTTTTTGTACTGTGCTTAGCACTCTAAAAGGAAAAGTGGTAACACTAGTGAAAATCAGAAAAAAACTACATTTGATGCCTTTATTTACTCTGTGCTAAAGCAACTAAAACAACAGCATTATGGCATAATGGCATGCCAGTGTTCACTTTGTTTTTTATTTTCTGTTTTCTACTTCTGAGCATGCCAGAAATAAGTACAATTTTCATGTCTGCAATATACCTCTGAAATCCAGTGACTGGAAGTTCCTGTGTCTTTTTCTTTTCCTTAGCTCTCACTGGAGGGCTAGCGTATATATATATATACTACCTGTCCAAAAGAAACTTTGTAAACTACATAGGCCTTGGATTTAATATAACAGATGAAACCATTGCTTTCCAGTTGATCATGGTTGCCAAGGGAAGCTGAGGATGCCCCATCCCTCAGAGTTTTTAAGGACAGGTTTGACGCCTCTCTGAGCAACCTGCTCCAGTGAAAGGTGTCCCTATCTGTGGGGGGGATGTTGGAAGTAAATGATCTTCAAAGGCCCTTTCAACTCAAGCCATTCTATGGTTATATATACATGTGAAGTGAAATAAATTGTAGAAATTTTTTTTCTTCTGTATTTCAGAAAACTGACATATTTGAAGCTGGATTTTTTTTTTTCTTTGCATAGCTTTGTGTTGCCTCTGGCTATTGAAGTTAGGGACATTTGAGCAGTTCATGAAGAAGTAATTTCCATATCTACTGACTGGCAACCATGAGTCATTCACTGCTAGACTTATTCTGGCCAGACTGGTCTTGTCTTCTAATAATGAGCACCTTCTCTCAAGTTCTTGCTTCTTAGGAGATAGATGGCTTTTGCATATGGAATCTTCCATGTATTATCACTTCAATGGATCAAGAGACAGTCTTTTTGTGTAACTGTGTGCAGTCTGTAGTTTTTGTCACTTACCTAAAGTGTATTTAAAACCTTGTCAAAGCAGTATTAAAATAGTGGTAAGAGCTCTGCTTGAAATCTGTTTATGTATCTGAAATACTAGCCTGGCAAGCGTAATGAGAGTTCCATGCTGTAGAAAAATAGTTGAACTAGTATGTATATTTTCATTATTTTTTTCAACTGGAAATAAAAGATAAACGATTGAGTGAAAGGACTCCAGTGTTGAGAGAAGTATCTGAAATTTGGCCAGCTGGCTGCAGCCTTTCATAAATATGTACAGACTCTTAGCTGCAATCTGGGGGATAGGCAGTATCTTTTTCAAACCCTCAGCTTCATGTGGTGCTCAAGCCCATCCATTGTGTTGAAATCACCCACTCCCCTGAAAACCTGTGGCTCTGTGAAGTTGTTGTGTTCAAAGCTCGGCATCTTGAGAACGGTGGCATTCAGAGAAGTCATCACCCACGTAGGAGAGAAAAGCAAACCTCTTTCCTTGCTGGAATTGGCCCAGCTGGTTCTTTATTCACCCCCCAGCTTTATTCAGCCGCCAGCTCCTTGCCACTTGACCTTTTAAGTTTTGGAATACTCAAGTCCCTCCATTTGGCATTCCTATCAGTAATTGCCTTTATCAAAATAGCTTCTAATGCTGATTATAGTTGGTGTGCCCAGGCACACCAACTTCCCTAAAGATTACAAGTGTTGATACTGATGGAAGCATTCCTGATGTGCAGATTTGTATGGCTCTGTTTTGGGAATATGCTGACAGTCAGGACATCAGTGTCACTGCAGGATGTGCCTGTGAGTGTCAGGGACTGCCTTCATATTGAGTGTCTGTTTGTTACCAAGGGATTATTTCATTGCTATAGTTCAACTTTTTATGGCTATAAATTAAGAGCATACTTTTACCATACAGGTATTGTCTGCAGAGAATCCAGCTGCATCCACATGTCTTTTTATTGTCTCTAGTATTCAGCATATTATTGCTGTCCTTACTCAATATCCTTGTGTCATAATGGTTTCAATAACATTACTGCTATAATGATTATTATTTGAGCTTTCTGGTACTGATAAAATTCATCATGAGTAGCTAGAAGTCTAGGGCAGTGAAAGAATTAAGATAATTAAATTACAAGAAGTCTTTGGAAAGAACCTTTCTATCACTTTGGCCCAGTCTTTGTCTTCCTTCTTCATGTCCACTTTCTGTATCTGGTTAGAGTTTAAAATTACAGCCGACATCCTTTTTTTTTTCATCAGTTTGCTGTTTAATTCTGAATACTGATTTGTGTTGAAACATATGTAAAACTTAAGTGCTGTTTTGATAAAACAGCTTTTGATGATTTTGAAGTGTTTATGCAAACCTTGTGCATAATTGCTTTAAAACTGTAAAGAGTGTGGGGATGGGTTCTTAGGTTCCTTAAATTAAAATGCATATATTCTCTGTTTACTTCTGTAGTAGCTTTTCTCTCAAACGATCTTATTTTTTTCTTTTTTTTCTAATATATATAAAAATACATAGGTGAGAAAGAGTATGGAGTATATAAATTTATCATACATATAATCCTATAAAATATAAATATGATCTGTGTATATATTCCTCACCCTCATTGTCTGTATTTTCTGATGTTGTAACATAGGACTGATCTTTCTTGCACAGCAGATTGAAAGGCAATAGCATTTAATTTCACTTTGAAAAAGGTGCAAAAAGACAAAGCAATTGGACTTATGAGATTGCATAAGCAGAGATTATGCTTATGCATCTCACTTTCTGCAAAGTGAAGGGGGAAATTCGGTTTAATTATTTTCTTCCTCTTGAATCTTTTCCTTGTGAATCTTTCTACTTTCAATATTTCTGTTACCTTTTTTTTTCTGGATATATTGTTGTTGGACATATTCAGGACGATTGCATGAATAGCATATCTGTATTTTCATTGAAATATTTCAATTTCTTTACATTTATTCTATGGAGGGCTTGGGAGGAAGGAGAAGTCTCTTTTGAAAAACATGGAATTTGCAGGGGATTTTAATATACAAAATCGTAATGATTATATTAGAGTTGATATTGATCATTCATTCTAAGCAAAGGATCTCACTAATTCTAAGAAGGATTTAGAAATTTAGAGTAAAAGTCAAAAGAAAGGATGTGAAAATGATAGAATCTTATTCTGACACATTAAATATACAATAAATTGCCTTCATAATGAAACAAAGCACTAAGATTTTAGTTCATTCAGCATTTGAGTCACAGACGTAAATTGGGGAGAAGATTTTTTTTGGACGATGTAATTTGAAAGCTTTTATTCTTTCAAGAAGAGGGGATTAATATTTTAAAAAGGTGAGTTCTGCCGTGTCTTTCACTTGTTTGCAGTAAAACTAGTATCTCACAGAGTTTTATTCCCAAGCTGAAGGACAAAAGCACTATACCCTGACTCTTGACCAAAACACTCTTGAGCACAAGCATATGATCACTTTCTGAAGATGTGGTTTTGTACATGGCACACAAAATAGCTTGTATGAGGATCTGAGTTTTTTGAAACAAAGCCATAATGTCAGGTTTTTTGTATGCTGGTATTGAGTGAAGTGTTTCATTGGTAGAATCTTATTTCAGCTGCACTCCCAGTGAGAACTTCAGAGCCAAGGTTTTTCAGCATCTCATTTGTCAGTAAACCTTCAGCAGTGTGCACTCTTAAAAATTGTGAAAAGATATTTTCCTGGCAAAATACCTGCAATATAATAATATTCTTGATAGATTATCCTATGAACTGAGATGACCATAGCACTAAAATGCTTCCCTGTAATCAAATTAGTGCCTTTGGGAATACTGAATGCCTTAGAGTTTGCTTCTCTTTTTTTCCCCCCTCCCTTCTTTTATTTTTAATTTAACCAAACAAAAGACCCTTACAAAGCCCTCCTCCTTATCTGAGAATAATTTAGACTGTTTTAATAGATTTTTAGTCAGAGTAGCTATTTTGTATTAAGTTTGTTGATTCTGCTAACAAGGCAAGCTTTTGAAGATAAGTACCTAATAAATAGTTTGCTGTTTTATGATGTACTGATTAGATCTTGATGTCCAATGTGATGACTTAAACTGTGTGTAGTGGGATTGGACTGAGTATGTTTTTGAGCTCCATTTCACTTAGAAATACAACATTTCAAGAGTAGATGTATGTTTGCTATTTGAAGACTTCCTGTCATAAAAATGGCCCTTTGGTGTAGAAGCATTTAGTAGGAGTTGGAATGTTCTGTAAATTTACTGTCTTTCTATTTTTATCAAAACCCAGAAGTATTTTTAAAAAATATTTGTATCTCTCCCTTTGCTGTCCACATTGTTATCCAATATGGTAATTGCACTGCTGCTGTCGATTTGAGTGAGGGCAAAACTTGCTCTGGTGTTTTCTCAGAGCCTCTTTAGGTTTAAAGTTAACTTCAACAGGAGTGTCTTTAATATTTTTGTTTGATCAAGCTATAAAAAACATCCCATAAAATTCTGGCATACTTCTTGATTTATACCTGTAAACAAGGGCTTACTGTCTGTGTTGAATGTGTATGCAGTAGTCCAGGTGTTTTTGGCTACAAGTACCAGAATGCCTTACTTTCTAGTTGGGTTAGTAATATTCCTTCTAGTCCTTGAACTGCCCCACAAACATGCATTCTGAGCCAAAAGCACGGGCTGAATGACCAGAAATACCTGTCTAAGCTTACACTTAAACACTGCAGTGTTTATGACCTGTCATGTCTGGTACAATCTTGAATTTTATCATTGAAACTATTAAATGGCCAAAGCAGTTAGAGTTATGTAAGACCTTCTACACAGAATTCAGTTGGAGCTGCTTTTATTAAAAAATTCTGCATTTTGAGGAAAGATTTTGGAATGGTTGATGAAGTAAAATTTCTACCAGTCATAGATGGGAGTAAGAGGGCTGGAGAAGTCACAGAAGAGCTACTGAAGGTAGCAGAGCATGTGTGAAGTGCCTGGCACTCTGGTGGGAGAGTATCACCCCAGTGATAGCCAGGGTAGCAACCAGAGCTGTACCCAGCTCCTCCAGCAGCAGGAGTCAGAGCTTGGAGCATGAAGTTAAAGCACTCTTGATTTCAGCTGAGTTTAATGCTTAGGGCCTTGAGCTGCAGAGGTGGCATATGTTTGCTTCTGGACAGGAAGGGACAGCCATCCCTTTGTCCAACCCAGAAAAAAAAATGGTACAGGATACTAGTCAGGCTTCTTGGCTATTCCTGAGGTGTGATGAATGAATTTGGACTAAGGGCAAATTCATCTTGTAGTCACATGGTCAGACATAGAGGAGAATATTAAAAATTACCTTCTAGAGAGGGTAAGAGAAGAAGAAAGGACATGTATGTGAGGATCAGTGCAGCTTTAGCATTTATGAGCTGCCCACAGTCTTTCTGATCCCAACAAAAAGCCAGTGAGTATTGGGGAATACGATTATTTTCAAGGCTGGCTTCACGAGTTTAACACTCTAAAAGTGTACTTGCTTCTGATTCCTATTGCTTTATCATTTACCCTCTACAATGCCATTAAACCCTTCTCTCCTTTCTGATATGAAAAACCAGCATAAAACTGAGGTGTTGGTTTAGCAGAAAGAAATGATAAATGAAACAGCAAAACATTTAATGTATCCTCTTCTGGTTTTCCTGTCTGTGCTTTCCAAACCATACTCTGAAAAATACGGTCTTGCTGAGATGCTTGTGGGGGCATTTTTCTAAACATTTGTGGTTGCTGGAGCAACCCAAAGCATTGTTTCTACTGATTTTTATGTGCCTACTTAAATGTGATTGCACAGTGCAGATGGCAAGGCAGTCTTAATAGGAGAATTAAGAAAAAGAAATTGATGATAAATTATTCACATACCAAGTTTAAGGAAAAAAAAGTGAAGGAAGGAAGAATGAAGGTATTGAAAGATGTCTGAGGTTTTTTTCCTTGTTTTAATCCTTAATAAAAAGCCCTTGGAAACTGATTGACTAAGGAGCATTAGTGGTGATTTTGTGGAGGTTTTAAATATGTGCACGCTTTGAGGATGGAAGCTTATGTCAAGATTGCAATTGAAAACACATGTTGTTTTGCAATAAGTAATGATATGTAATAAATTTCTTAAACTGGTGCCACAAAATATTCATTCAAGATAGTTGTTTTCATGGAAATGATGAGAAAAGTTTTTAAATGTTAAGTGAGATTGAAATTTTAGTTTTCAAGAATGAATCTAGGAAAATGATAAACTTTTTTTAGACTTGCTTCTTCTTACTGTGTATCTTAAAACAATGTGGAAATAAAAATAACACATAATATGCTTTTTAAATATGAGAAAACTTACTAAATGTCTGACAACATGACACTTAAGCAACAAAATCTGTCAAGTATTCGTATAGCAGCAGGAATATGAAATAAAGTGATTGTTCCTACATCTCTTTTACTTAATGTATATTAAGTATTTGCATGTAAATATAAACATGCTATGGCACCGTAGAGATAATTACTGTGAGAGAGAAACATATATGAACATCCTCTCAGATATCCAGGAATTGATTTGGATGAGTTTTCTGGCCTTGATGGAATTGCTTGTCTACGAACTCTGCAAATTCTGTTAAAATCCTTCAACCTTTGCTGTAACAGGTTCCACAATTAAATAGGGACCTAAATTAGCTTTTCTATAGAAAAATGTCCAGTCCTTACAAATATGTTTCAGGCAGAACTACCAGGTAGTTTAAAGTTTTACCAATGGATGACAGTTAACTAAGTAGAGATGTAAAATTATGAAAAGAGATTGTTCTTTTTCATTTGGTCAAAACCTTGTTGCAGTGAATTTGAGGAGCTAAAAAGCCTGTGATGTTTAAGGATCAAAATGCATTGATTTCAAACTTGACTAATCTTGTTCTATTGTGTAATTTCAGTTGCAGCCTTCATAATTTTCCTGTGGTATGTAATATATACGGCGATTTGATTTTAAGCAGCTGTGTGCTGTCCAAGATGGAATGTGGGAATGTGGTGTATGCTTATGAGTTGTCTGTGTCTCTTTGTCCCAGGGAGACCCTCAGAGAGGTTTTGAGTGTTTGATTTGGTTTCAGAGCAAAGGATCTTGGTTTTGGGAAATTTGTAGGTAGAAAGAGCTTAATGATTTGAAGATAATTATATTCTTAAGTTTATCACTGCTTCCTGTTTGATCTAAGCATGTGGTTAAAGTTATCTAAACTTTATTGCAATGTCCCTTGCAATGTTTATTGCAATGTTCATTGAAAAGTATTGCACTTAAATTATTACCAAATGCAAAATTTTTAGGAGATCTGTCATCTAAGAATTGTTAGTGAGTGTCAAAGAGCATATGAGTTAGTTGCCAAAAGCATCCTTGGTAAGTGTAGCTGTTTTTCTCTAACAATTTATTTAGAAAACAAGTTTGCTCTATTCCTAACTATGACTAAGCTTATAACAATCATTACATATCTTAGTGCTATTGTTTTATTGTACACTGCTCCTTGACAGTACTAGTGATCTTATAAATGGAAAAGTTGGATAGGCTTTGATTTTTTTTTTGATAAAAAATAACCTGATCTAAGACAATCATCCTAAATTGCACTTCAGTACTCACTAAGCATTCTGTCACTGTAACCTCCAGTACTCATCAGAGAGTGCTTGTTATGTGTAATAGTTGTGTTTCCAAACTATAATCAGGCTCACACTTTGGATGGGGTAGTAGTTAAAACATTAACAGGATTCTTAGCATTCTGAATTATATTTTGAGGTTGGCCTGTTTGCTTGTTTGATCAGCAGACTTATTTCAGGTGAATTTAGAATACTTTGTTTTCTGGTTTTTTTTTTTTTTTTAAATAAAGGGATTGTTATGACCAGAAAATGTCAGTGTAAATGTCTTGTACTTGGGAATTTTATGTGGTAAATGCACATATTGCTGATTCTGGTGGCAGTCTTGTGGCTAGGGGGTTTTATTTTATAATAGTTGGAATAAAATTATGTAGTGACACTGTCTTCTATGATTAGTTGATAAAGAGCTAAACTTTGTGTTGGTGTAGAAATGACTGTTGAGTTTGATGTTTGTTTTTGGGGTTGTTTTGAAGGGGGGGCTGTGTTATTTCTGGGTTTTTTTAATGTGGACATCCAAGAGGAGCATTTATAATGCCAACTGCTGAAGTAATATTTTCTAATGAAAATTTAAGATTTCTTGCCTTGAGTGGTCTAACCACTGGATCAACAAAATGCACATGACTTTCCTTGTTTGTGTGTTTTGTGGAAATTTTCCTTTTTATGCTTTGTGAGCCTTGGCTACGATGCTAGAATGAAGAACAGTTTTATTGAGCTTTTTGCCATTTTACAGGTTAATTTGTGAACCACTGACTGAACAGAACAACTTTTACAGACTGTAAAGGGCAGCCTTTAACATGGAGTAACAATCAAATAAAACAGTCTGTTGGGCAGAGTAATTTCCCCATGTTTTAAATAGTCTGTACATGCAGCAGGAGGAAGGTTGAGGCTGTGGGCCTTGGGATGATTCATAGCTAGACAGGCGATGGTGTGATGGCAGGAGGTTCACTATTGGTGTGGGTCACTGTGGGCCATCAAGCATGGAAGCCTTCAGTAGCTCTTCAGCCTCCACTCCCCTCTCTGTGCAGTCACAAGGATGTAGCTGATCAGCTTATTTGTGTGTGTGGAAATGACAAAGTCTTTGTATTTTTAAAACACCCCAAAGAACCATCCTAATACAGAAACAATACAGTCTATGTGTTTGATCCATGTCCTGCACAAGTGCATTGCGGGTATGTGACATTACAAACTTGTATGTGTACAAAAAGCCATTGTTTGTATTTATACTTGAGTTTAAACTTGGTAATTCTTCACAAAATTTGATAAATGTTGCTGTGGAGAATAAACTGTATTGGTATCCTTGTGCCACTGACAGAGAACTGCTTTGTCTCCCTTACCCTGTTAAAGCTACATGAACTAGGTTTGAATGAGCCAGGATGCTGACTCAGGCCACTGCAGCCTCTCTGGGGCATGAACTTGGCTTCTCTAAGCCTGTTCCTGACCAGCTATTTGATCCACTGAAGTGCTGCATTTATGATGTAGGTTTAAGCATGAGTCTGTGCATGATGTGTGTTGTCCTGAAGTGACTACAAGTAGAGATTTACAGGTCTTCTGTGTAATTTGTTCCATTGTACTTCACATGAAATAAGGAGAAATTTCTTCCCTTGAAGTCCTGCAGCCATCCTTGTGCTGAGAGAATCTTTATAGTTTGGCTTAAATGATTTAATGACATATTTTTAGTTATTAGTCCATATGGATTGTTAATTATTTAATAAATTATATTCAGTATGCATTGAAATGAAACCTTTATAGAGTTAGGTACTTTTTATATTAATTGGAAGTAAGCTTATTAAACTAACATGTCAAAGGAGAGCCTATGCTGAGAAGACTGATGACTGTTTTGGGGACAGTGTATAATTTCTGTGCAGTACCTCATAATAAAGACATGCTTAGAAAGACTTTCCAATGTTTAATGTGTATATGGACAAATATGTATGCTTATTATTCTACTCCTTAAATAAGCAGTAGTCTGTCAGTCTTAGGAGCTCACTGGCTATTTCAAGAATTTAACCTCCTTTTGACGCTTCCATGGCTTTTTCCTGTGAGCAACTTGAATGCCACTTACTCAGCAGTAAGTAAAATAAAATCAGCTTAGGAGAGCTGCATAACTAAATGTTACTGGTAACAGAAAAGACATGTAAAATTGCTTGTAAGATGACAACATTTCATAACATTCTTGAAAACAACCTCTCATATATTGATTTTTTCCCATATTTTTTTATTCCCCCCTGCAAATATGAAATGTAGTCTTTCAAGGAGTCTTATTTCTTTGTTGAAGACTTGCTATATTGATCTGAAACCACAGAAATGAAATTGATCATATTTTAACAGTGTTCCTTTTCTAATGACAATATATGGCCTTATGTTTAAGTGGAAATCTTGCTGCAGCATTTCTGTTTCTGGAATTTGTAGACCAGTCAGGGAGGGACTTCACTAAAAACTCCTTATGAGATACTGCAAATGGAATTCTTCACTGACATCTGTGTGAATGGATAGCAGACCTTTGTAGAAATTATTCGTGGAAGCATACTGCCAACTTGCTTCAGAATAAAGTGATGGGACAGGAAAGATACTGAATAATCCTGTATGAATGAATACAAATTTTTGTGGTTTCTTTTTGGTCTGGTGCTCCACTCATCACAGGCCAACTAACAAATGCACTTCTTGTTAGTGCAGCTTTAGCTTTCTCAATAATGATAAATATAAAAAACTTACCTCAGAACAAGAGACAATTTCTCCTTCTCTCCTGCTTCCTTTGCCAGATGATGAAATTAAAAGCTGCCGTGTATTAATTATTCTCCATGATAACTGTGCTGGGGTTGTTGCAAACCCTTACTGCTACTTTAAAAACATTATAAGTTTAATAAAGTCAGGACTTTAAATTAATGGGAGAACTTTTCCCTCTCTCTGAAAAAAGGGGGTGAAAAATTTCATAAGAAAACATACACAAAGGCTTAGGGTGATTTTTTCTGAAGTCTGGTTCTGAAAACAAAGGAAGTACAGAAGGTCAGAATAACAGTGTAGAATTTTTGATGTTTTCCAGTCTCACTTGTCCTTTTACCTCTACTGTCATAAACCTGTTGCTTCAGAGCATGTCCAAGTGTTAGTATTCCCTCAGAGGAAATGAGTTTCTGTTACAAATACCATCTTAAGCCAATTTAGCCTGGGCACTCAAACACAGCACTGCATATGCAGTAATACAATTACTGTATTTTTAGACATAACAACCTGCAGGGTGAGGATAGACAACTGAAAGATGCCAAGAAGCTGTGCAAGTTTGTCTTTAGGGAAGAATAGGAACAAACTAGGTCCAAGTAATTTAGAGCCTGTTAAATTTACCGTCTCTGAACAAATTTTTCTCTTTTGGAAACTATGCAATATACATTGAACATTAAATCAACAAATAATATAATTGCAGTCGTGTCTGCATGAACTATGTTTTTAAATTCTACTGTAGTGAAATTTATGCCAGGAAAATGGGCCTCCAATCAAACAAACAAACAAGCAGAAAACCCAGTATAAAAAACTGTCCGAAGTTTTGAAAACTTTAAATGTGCAAAATGGTTGTTCTTATCCAGTGCACACAGAAACCAGTTGGTTAATAATTTCACAAATGGTTGGGAACAAAATGAGTTCAGAATGATGCACTCTAGTGTATCATAAATTCTTGCTGAAAGTGGTGTTATCAGGAGAACATAAACCACTAAACAGATGTATTGTTGCATAAAAATTATGAAAGCAAGTTAGGCACAACTTTACTGAAATGAGATAGGAACTGGACAGTGAATTTGATATTCCTCCCCTTTCCCATTGCCTTTGTGCTCTTGCTGTGTTCATCCCAGAAGAAGTTGTTATTGTATGGTTGCACAGCACTTTCACTGGGGAAGACAGTGTCGCCATCACACTGACTGAAACTGTATGGTCTCAAAAGTGTAACATCACATAGTAAAAGTTTTTCTAGCTAAGTTTCAGCTGTAAAAAAACTCAGTTGCTTGAGCAGTCTTCAATAAGGCCACATGGTAGGGTTGGTGTGAATCTGGGGGATTTGGTGTCTTGTGAGGAGTAGACAGTTGTTAGTAGTGAAACTGATTATCTGGAGTATCCTTCTGCAATTAGATTTTTTAAGTTTCTAACAGAGTCACACTGGATACAGTGGTTCCCCGGGAATGCTTTTGCCTTTTATTCAGGTGTATATGCACATTTAAACTTAAATTCTAAAGAAGTCTGTTTTAAAAACCAACCAAACAAAAAGTGCTGTTGTTTGGGAGCAGTTTTAATGTATTTCGAATAGCAGAGTTTAAGTCATTGAGTGTTGGGGCTGTGTGGGCTTTTGAAAAATAACCACATAGTGTGACCTCTGCAGGTATCTCCTCATTTTCATCTGATTTCTGCTCCTTCCAGTGCTTTAGAGAGAGGGCTGAATGGTAGCTGAATGAGATTTGTAATGTTTTTTAGAAGTCTTCTAGGTTGTTAATTAGCTAGGAAAAAATCTGAATCTTTTGAAGACTGTGATTTGATTGTTACTCATATATTTTACTGAACATTAGTTCACAGTTTGAACTTGTGATGTGTACTTTCCTGTTTGTTTAGAGATTATTGTGCATTGTTTGATGATAATGAGCTTTTCAGGGGAAGAATCGCACAATATTATGTGACTGGGTAATGGCAGGTGAAACTTGTCATATCTAAATGTATTAAGAGAAAAACAATCTCAAGTTTACATATGTTAAATTCTGAACTGGCTGTCCTCACTGAGGCATGAGTTCTTTGGGTTACAGAAGTTATCTCTATGGAAACTGCTGATCAATTCTCAACAATGGTCAAAAATGCATGTTATAAACAAATTATGAACCACATGAGAATATTTTGTTTTCTATTGGGTGCAGCAGTTCTACTGTGTTGGCCTCTTGCCCTTCATCATGGAAAAGGTTAAAGCAGACTTGGAAAAGTTCTGTGACTGCTGAGAATAATTAAAGAAACGAAGCATCTCCCTAAATGGGGAATGATAAAGTAGACCAAGGGTCGCCAGACTTGGGAAAACATGTCAGGAAAGGAATGGTAGGAGCCTGTAACTATGCATAAAGTGAGCAAGGAAGCCCTATTATACAAGTAGTAGGAAACAATGAAAAATTAACTATTGCTTGATAGCCTCAAAAATGTTGAAACAAACTGGTGAACTGTAGAACACAATGCAACAGTATGAAATGATCATTGAAATACTTAGAAGAACTAGGGGTAGAAAAATCATTCATCTGAAAACTCATTAATCTAGTAAGTTGCAAGTAGGTGGGTGATGTTAAGTACATCAGGAGCATATAACCTTGTGCTTGACCTGTTTTTGTCTTCTCCAGATGTCAGTTGGCCTTTGTCAGAAGCAGGATATTAGAGCCTTGGTCTGAACCAGTAAAGCCCTTTAGGTAATGTGGGCACTATTCCCTTAAAATATCATGTGTCCCTTAATGTCCTCATTCATCCTTTTCAGGGTCTGCCTGACAACTCTTCAACTCTTCAGTAGATCTATAGCTTTTACCTCTTCAGAAGGCATATAAAGACTTTTGTTTATTATTAGTCACTGAAATTTCAAGCCAGATCTAGGAAAAGTTTTGTCAATCCATTTCTTCCAGGAAGGCATGTAGTCTTCCTTTGAAAATGTCATCACGAAAGGGAGCGTTTTCCTTATTCATTTGGAACCTTTCAAAAACGTGTATTTTGAAATACAGCCACAGTTTCTTAAAATCTGGATATGGTTGGTCTTCTGATAAAGCTACTGGATCTTACTGTGTTCTCTGTATTCCCTCCTCACCACCCTGTAGTATTTTTCCCTTGTGAAGGTACTTACATCCTGTAATCATCTCACTTCTCAACCTCTCTGGAAAACGAAACACATTGAATTCCCTAAGCATCTCATTGCAAGGTACCTTTCTGATTCTTGAATCATTTTTATGGCACTTCTGCACTCTCATAGTTTTCCACCAACCACTTTAAAATATGGACAAAAATAGTATGGAATGTTTCAGCAGCAGGCTCTTCCCTGCCATGCACTTCATTGTTTTTCCTCTGTTTTGCCCTCCTGACCCATCAGTGGATGCTGTTTGTGATTGCTTATGCAGCTGCAGATATGGCTGAAGTGGCTGGTTGTGCTAGCAAGGTGTCATGTTCTGACATTTCCCAATTTTTACTGAAATCAAATTGCAGATAGAACTCTGATAACAGCAGCATTATATGAAATTGAAAGCAGGGAATTTATCATATTATCTCCAAACTAAAAATGCCAACAAATATTTGCCTTCAATTTATTTGCTAGATAGTAGCAACTTAGGTTGTAATCAAGATACAGAGTTTTTATAGTATGGAGATAATAGTATAGCTAAAACCCTCAAACTCTTTGAAAAGTTGATACTTGCAGTTTTTAATGATTTATTTTACTGGTAGGAGAATCTAGCATCTACCATCTATCAAATACTGTGAATATATTTAATGTGGAGTTTCTATTTCCAGTCCAAGCTATAGTTTAACTGGCATGGAGCCATATGTGTTCAACTGTACTGCTTTTATATTTGAACTGTTTTCAGATTTTTCCACATAATACTCAGGGATTCAGAAGTATTTCTTTATAGAAGGCAAATCAGGAAAAAACCCCAGATCTTAATTTTAAAGGTCTAAGTAGCATTTGGAGTGTGTTTAAATGTGTGTGAATGTATTTATTTGAAACACTGCATAATCCCAGTATTACAACGGTATGAAACGTGATAGAACACGTTTTAGCATGAGTGATGGATTACATTCTTGGTGTCCTGGTGGAATAAATAACATATTAAGATAACATGTTTCTTTATTTCTTGCAATTGTACAGTGGAAGAGAAAGCAGCTCACACTTTTATCTCTTAGATTATGGTTTTTTCCTTCATATTGCCATAAGGAAAACTTTTTTTGTTTTTGTTTCCCTTATTTTTCCTTGAGAAAGTACTGAGGCTTTTCAGATTTTATAATTGACTAGTCATACTTCTGATGTTTGATTACATTAAATATTTGAAATGTAATTTCTTATTGAGAGGAGTGCAAGTTACTTTCCTGCCCCAGTGTTTTGATTTTTTTTTTATGATGTGCATAAGCTGGAGATGGAGTGGTTTGTAGCCTGTATTTCTGTTCCATAGCTGGTATTGTCTCACATTAGAGATTGGAAACCCTTGTGGTTGTAGCTCTACATTGAAAACAAGTTATGTATTGTAGCAGCTGCTTTACACTAATATTTATATTTGAGAAGTGAGGTCTTCTAAATTTTAAGAATTGTTCCCATGGCAAAGCAAGTTGCTGTCTATTGTCACTTCAGATGTAAACTTTCAGAATTATTGCTGAGGTGTCTATGTTCCTAGCTTTAAAGTCAAGAGCTTGAATGCCCCTGAAAAAGTAATTACCAGCTTGTTAAAAAATGCTCTCTTTTTCATGAAGACATATTGTTAGAGTGCTCTCTGCTTGAACTGAAGTTGTGACTCTGTGTTGAGGACCCTGAGAGATAAAAGTGGATATGCTTTGTCCCCCTGGTTGCCTATGTAGATTTGTTGAATGATGAAGTAAAGCAGCTTATACTTCTGTTCTTTTTTTTGTCAAGTTGAAAATATGGAAACACAGACAATCATGGTTGTAATGCCAAATGTGAAAGCAGTTGCACTACTTTATTTATGTAACTGTTTTGTTAAGCAGCATTTTGCAATCTTTGAGGTTTTTGTTTTTCTGGAGTCCAGACTATAGCTCAGTCCTTTTTCACTGGGTATTGAGGATGTTTTTTTACAAGAGCATGTGTATCTGGTGTTTACTGTAGCATCACCCCACTCTGTGAGGCTGAGACTGCATTTACTGTGCCTCCTAAGGTGTGGTAAAGGACCATGCTGGTCTGAGTTTAGAGAGACACAGGCAGACCAGTTGGGATATTGGAGAGTCTGATGTCTGCCCAGCAGCACCCCTGGTGTGATTGGAATAGGAACCTCTCTCAGATATTGTTAATGGAGGACTGATGCACAGCAAGCAGTTTGCTGTGCTAATGAACAAGATTAAGCCCATCTCATGGATTTATCAGAAGAACAGAGCCTTAATTTTTCACGTGAAGTCTTGTCATAAATGTAACTGCTTGAGCTGGAGGAAAAAAACATCGACCAAGTATGCTCATAGTATCTTAAATTTGTGGTCATTCTGGATTGCAAGCATGTTTCTCCACAATGAGAAGTTTGTGGCTTGCATTTTACTTTAATGTTGAAATAATTCAGTTTCTCTTCCTTCTCACAGTTTTAAAGAGTAGGAATAGGTAGAGAACTTAAATGTATGCAACATATGGCTGAAATATCACAGATACTAAAGATCTAAAAATCAAAGTTGCTGTCTCCATGACAACTGTAGCTGAGCCAAAGAGTTCTTTTCGTAAAGACAGCAGTCATGCACAGTGAAAGTTCAGAGTCTGGGAACCTGACTCTTAGGATGCTTTGGGATCCGCATATAGATCTACAGGGAGGTGCTATTTATGTTTGTATCCACTTGGAACTTAAGAGTGTCACTTGTTCCCAACTTCTGCCTACGAAACACACTCATGGAAGTAGAGTGTTTTTGTGATATCGATTGAAATGTCTGACATGTTGCAGATGGGAATAGCAAACTAATTAAGTAATGCAGCCTTGGCAAAGAGGCGTTTTAAATGGAAAATGGGAGGATTTCTGTCTTTAATTTTGTGGGTGAGGGATGATGAGGGCTTTGATCTGTGGCTTTTGCTGATCAGAATTGTCTGTATGAATACTTACAACCAGACTCTTTCTGTGCAAAGACTCTGATGTTGTTTACTGGAAATATTTGGCTATTCAACTTTTCAGCTCTAGTGCCACTATATTTTGGTCATGTCAGGTGGAAATTTAGTTTTTCTTCTCTCTGATGCTAATTGTTCATGTCACAAAATAGGAAAAGTGAATCTTGATCACAGATAGTAAAGACACTGAAAGTGAGTGAACCAATATCCTAACTATGGTAAGTTCTGTATAAACACAGGGTTGCACTGGTGTATTTATTGTGCTTAACTCTCGTTTTATTTGGATTTTAGATTGATAACAGAAATTTTATGAGATTAGTTACTATTTACCCTATTTTGAGTTCCAGACATAGAGATAAATAAAATATGGATTAAGCAAATCTGTCTGCAAGTCATTTTCCTTCCTCCAGCCTACCCAGCAGAGAAGCTCTATTTTACCCTATTGAAGCAAATATTTCCTGTCATTTTTTGGCTAGTTTCCAATTTAATCAAAATCTGTTTAGATTACCTGTTTTATAATTTAAAACTAGATAAAAGCCCTATTACTTAAAAACAGGAGGATAATAATGATGCAATAGGATACGGCATAGGCCCCAACCCTCCCCCCCCAATTAAAAAGTAGCACTTTTAATTCATGAAGACTCTTAAAAATGTAATTGAACTTTCTATAAACCCATTACTGTAACTCATTGCCATTACTTTGATTTGAATAGTTCAAACCTTTTCTACTGGGACAGCCTGTGTAATAATAGAACTGTTCCTTTTTTCTGCTCTGGCTTCTCTACATTAATGTATCTCAGTGGCAGTAATGGAGTTTGATCATCATATATCTGGAATACTAATTCAAGAAAATTTAATCCCCTGGTGATACAACTTAGCCTTTCGAAATGTGCTGTTATAAATCCACGTGAGAGCTGAGGTGGTGGTGGTTGGCAGTTAGTGTTAGCACAGTGGATGGAAGCTAAGTGTTTAGAAATCCAGTGCCTCTCCTTCATAAATGAGCTCTGATTCATATTCCCAGCTTTTGCTTGGTTTAACTGATTCTCTGCCTTTTGGGCCTGACCTTCCAATCTGCCAGAAGTGGAGCTGCGTGGCACAGATGGTAGAAGGGACTTCACACCAGCTCATGGAGCCATTTCCACTGATACTCCTCAAGGCTGGACGTGAACTTTAGGCTGGAGCAGAAGCAGGGTCCCAGCTGAAGGAACAGCACCGTACACAATCATTGAGCTTTGGTTTGGGCACTCAGATACATCCAGGCATGTAGGTACCCGGGTTGTGGTAATGGGGAGTTGGGCTGTGGCCAAGCCTCATCCCCATTGGGTACAGCTGTGAGAAGCAGGTGAGCAGCATTGAAGGTCATGAACCATGGAGTGCCCAGGTGTGCTGACCAATCACCAAAGGGAACAGAGGGCACACAGGAGCAGTGCATGAACCATGAGGGGTATAAAAAGTTGGGCTAAAGAGCAAGATGTGCAGATGCTTACAGCTTTCTGAAGTATGGGTAGACATCTCGAGCCCTCTGATGAGGTGTGGTGTTGCTCTGTGTGACTGCTTAAAGCTTTCTGAAATTGTATGATGATCCTCTATATATCATGGCCGTCTCAACTGTGACCTATGCTGTAGCATATGCTGCAACACAGGCAGCTCCATCACTTGTTTGAGGGGATTAGGGATGGAGGTAAAGAAGGACTTCACAGTCAGGGCATGGGCATGTAAAGTGTCTGACTAGATTTCACTAGTGAGGAATTTCTTTATACAATATGAATTCATAAATAAAGCTCTATTAATGAAAAAAACAGGGAAATCATTAAAATACTAGCAAAGCCTAGCAGCAGATTTTCTTCTGCTTTCCACAACTTGAAAAATGTTTGTGGACAGTTGCACTTAACCCTGTTCTTGAATCTAGTGCTTTGTGTTAGTGATGAGGGCACCCCCTTCATTTAATACATAATAGGTGAAGATTGCTGTAGAAATTCTAAGTTGGCTTTTTAAGTGATATTGCTTTTGGGGACATATATAAAAATGGAGCTGTATTTCCTGACAAATGGGTTTATGGTTAAAATTTTCTTTATTACTTGAAACAACCAAATATACTTCTGCCATTGAAGTCTTGGCTCATGCATCAGATTTGGGAATGGAATTTGTATATGGTACTCTTGGAAAAAGTGCCACCCAAATGAAACATTTTTCTTCTGGTTCCTTAAGTGCTACAGATGTATCACAGGCTGAACATAAATGTCACCGAAGCAGAATTCGTAAATACCATTTTCAGAAGCAGTACACTGGGAAATACAATCTTTCACTTCAATTTTTCTTTACCTCCAAGTCCAGGTGAAATTCCTCAATTCTTATAATGTATTTAACACCACATCACAGCAAAGTTGTAGGTTTTCTGAGCAATGCAGGGTCTTAGATTGTGCAGGCTCCATCATTCGTCACAATTCTGCAGATACTTGTATAAAAGAGCATAATTTTTTCTGTTCTTTGTTTTCAGTTTTGCTAGATTTCAAAATGGACTTTTCATGACTGGTTTCCCAGGCTCTATTTTGCAGATCAAAAGTCTTTTGAGACTATCTTATCTTTTGTTTTAGCAAAGAATGTATAATTGATAAACATCCATTGAAAGTAATCTTTAAACATAGACTTTAAAGGTCTCTGTTAAATGGTAAAACATTGATTAGTAAGAGACAAATCCTCTTACCGAGACTAATTCACAAGTAAGAGGGGTTGCTAAGAAAGAAGTTATTGGCATTGACAAAACTGTTAGAATTGGATTTAAGTACTGAAAGCCTAGATAGGCCTGAGTTACTGTGTTGGGTTGAACCTTCTGTCCCTGGGGTTCTGTATATGCAGCATTTTCCCTTTCCTGTGGTATTTCTCTACAAACTGCTACTCCAGTGTATCAGATAATTTCCCAAGGGAGTCAAAGTGTTTGTGTATCCTAGTGCTCTTTGTACCTCTAAGACTTCCATACTCTATTATTTTTGTGATGCCTTTTTTGGGGAGGTAGGGGGTGGTTGGGTTTTTATAATTATGGAAATACTACTGTTTAACAACTCCAGTGTACAATTACCAATGCTTTCAGACATTTCAAAAAGTGATTTTTTTCCTGGGGGAGAATGTGAATGAGAAGAGATCTTAAACCTTCCACATCCTCGTTCAGGGTGTTACTTAACACAAGGAATCATTTTACAATTTAGAATCTATGTCTTTCTAATCAACAGTAGTGATGTCTGGACAAAACATTTAAATTCAAGCTATATTTTTGTTCATTAGAAGTTTAAAAAGGCAGGAGGTCTGAATTCCAGACCTGTATTCTACATTATAAAGTGAAAGATAAATAGAATACAAAAGCTTTATCTTCTGTAGTTTTAAATTGCAATGCAAACATATTTATTGCTTATCTAAGTAGTTGCAATTTAGGATTTTATTTTGAAGTGATATTCACACATCAAGTTGCTGATATTGATGTAGTTCTGCCAACCACCACATCGTACAGTGGGGTCATGGTGCTTGGTACATTACATAGGAACAGAAATTTTTTTTATGGTGTGAAACTTCATATTTACAAGAATTCTTCCAGTAAAGTCCATCAAGCTTCAGTCTTGAGCAGAAATCTGGTGATAATCTGATTCATTAGTTTTAAAGGAAGTCAAGGTTAGGTGAACCATTGAAAAATAAATTACTAATACACAGACTTAAATGGCAAATGCTACATGTTGATATAAGCTGGCTGGAAAAATAAATGTTGTAGTCTTTGGTTTTTTTTCTAAAAAGAATCCTTTACACAGGTGTAGGTTAACTGCTTCATTATTGGCTGGTATAATCAGTACAAGCTTGCCAGTTCTGTTTTGGAATTTGGAAGTCTGAATGAGACAGATATTTCAAACTATCTTAGTATACTTTTATTATCTAATGCTGATTTTAAATAACAATTTGATCTTGGCAAGATTAGCCTGAGGCTTCCTGTAGCTAAGCTTGAATAATGAAATATTTAATGCAGTGATAAATTGTGATGTTTCTAACAATGGTCTGGATTGATCAAGATCAACTTTGTGCTTTGTGAATTCTTTTCTAGTGGTGGTCACCATCTAAATAATGCATTAACTTGACCATAACCTTATTCCAAGTGGGTTTATGTCCTGGTGGAGAACACTGAATGAAGCTTTCAACTTTGTGGGTGAAGGCTCAAAACTACTAATGCTTTGAAACCATACTGGATGGGGCTTTGAGTAGTGTGGTCTAGTGGAAGCTGTCCCTATCCATGGCTGAGAGTGGTACCCAAATAATTGTTAAGGTGCCTTCCAACCCAAACCTTTCTGTGATATTAGTTAAAATATTGAAACTGGCTGCTGTATGTGTTGAGATCACTTAAGAACACATTGTGCTGTGTCATAGGATCCCCTTGATAAAAAACGTAAGGATTCATAGCTCTGGTATTATGTTGTATCTGTTTAAATAAGGACTGCCCAAGGAAGAAACAGGATAAAGGGGTGAAGATGAACAGTTTGTCTGAGGAGTATTTAAGCCTTCCTTGACTAGTCTAGAATGTAGTTTTAATTAGTAGGGTAAGGGTAGTACTTGTAAGCAAAGAACAAATTCCTATTAATAGTATTTAGAAAGGAGGATATTGCAAAACAGTTACCCTGAAAATCCTCTACCACATTATTTCTTCTTCCTTTCAGAGCAGAAATTGAAAATATGAAATGTGCTTTTCAGATTTCATGCTATTCTCTGGTGTTTGACTTGGTGTCATATCTTTTTAATTTCTGGTTTATGACTTTACAAATTTATGCTTTTAGAAGCAAAGACATAAGGAAAACAGACATTTAAGTCTGCATGTACACCAGACCAGCTTATTAACAAAACAAATTTTGTATATTTGTTACTACTAAAAAACCAACCCAACTCATCCTCTCATGCCCAGTTCTGTGGTCTTCCTTTGTTATGAAATTTCCAGCTAATAAAATATGTACCACACACAGTAAGTTTGTGCTTATTTTAATTTTTAAGATGTCATAGTAATGATCTAGGCAGTGTCTCCACTCTCACAGTCATGTATATTTGAAATAATCTGCTATAGCAAGGCATTAATGTGCACTTATGACTCTTGCTTTTTGGTGATACTCCCACTAAAACATAAATGTAACTTGCATTACCTGCAGAATATTGCTTAACATTTGCATAAACATACATTTACCAAATTGTACCAAGAGAGAAAATGAAGCATAATCATATCATAATTGCATTATCAATTCACTGTGATTATATTTTGTCCCTTGATGCAATTTAGTAAATGGGAGTTCGGGTGAATATGAAACAGAGTTTCTTGCTTGCTGTGATGCGTTCAGTTAGTTTTGGGTGTCTTTTTGACTTCCGAAGTTGTTGTGAGAAATATTTTTTATATTTAATTCAGTTTAGGACACATTTTCCTAATGACCTTTTCAGACTGTGCAAGTATTTTCATGGAGATTAGATTTGTTTCTGATAGTTTAAGTGTCTAGATTCTCTATTGTCTTAGATGTCATAGAATTATAGAATCACAGAATGGTTTCCATCGTAAGGGACCTCAAAGATCATCCAATTCCAGCCCTCCTGCTGAGGGCAGGGACACCTTCCACTAGACCAGGTTGCTCAGAGCCACATCCAACTGGCCTTGAACTTTTCCAGGGTGGAGCATCCACCTCTTCTCTGGGCAACCGTTTCTAGTGCCTCAGTGCCCTCACAGGAAAGAATTTCTTCCTAATATCTAATCTAAATTTACTCTCAGTTTGAAGCCATTCCCCTTTGTCCTGTCACTATGTGTCCGTGTCAAAAGTCTTTGTCCATCTTTCCTGTAGGCCCCCCTCAGGTGCTAGATGGCCACAATTAGGTCACCCTGAAGCCTTTTCTTCTCCAGGCTGAACAACCCCCATTCTCAGCCTTTCCTCATAGCAGAGGTGCTCCTTCCCTCTAGTCATTTTGGTGGCCTGCTCTGGATTTGCTCCAACAGATTGATGCCCTTCTTGGGCTGGGCATCCCAGAGCTGAACATGGCACTCCAGGTGGGGAGTACTGCCCGCTGTAGAAGGTTATTCCACATGAGAGTAACCAGAAGAATATGGAAAAATTCATTAATGTCAAACTTTTCTTCCATTGCTATTAGTTTGATTATTCAGCATTACAAACATTCCTTTACAGTAGCAAGTGATGTAGGAAAGCTTTGAGCAAAAAAGTTGACAAAAGGAGTTTGAGATCTGAAAGTTACTTTCAGTGTGTGGTAAAAAACTATTTCCTATTTTAATACAGAATAAACACAAGAAAATAGCTTAAATCTTTGGAGTAGTATGACAAAAAGGTACTTGTCAGGTAGATTATGTAGGTGTAGCTTAAATCTCAGTGTAATTTTCTTAGTTGTACATGACATAGCTCTGTTAAGAAATATGGAGTATTACTGGCTATAATACTGATTCCTACACTCTAGTGTATTTAGGATTTTGCAGTGTGTTTGTATAGGATGGAGTATATATATTCTAGCTGCAGTTACTGTAACAGGGATAGATGTTCTTAAGTGGGCAACTTGCCAAAAGAGCTAGAACCCTGTCATGAAAGTGTTTTTGCTATTTCAATGAGGTGTAACCATGTGGAGGCGGAGGAGAGGAAGTAATAGATATGTAGGTATCACAAGTGCCTTATAAATTAACCAGATGCTCTTTACTTTGAACTGTATTGCTATTTTAAATTTTCAGTTTTCACACAGGGTAAGATTCTAGGGGTTTGTATATGTCAGTAGGTGTCACTGAGAAGCTCTACCATTAAAAGCAGAATACAAAGTCTGCTGAATATGGAGTAAATCACAAGACAGTCGTAGCTTTACTGCTGTGATTAAGAAAGTGGGGAATGCAAGTTCTGCCCTGAGAAAGGTAGTGACTAAATACATAAGATTGCATGCTCAGAAGAGATGGATGATGGATGAAAAGATGCAGTCTTCCTTAAGCAAGGACACGCATTGCTTCTTTTCATGCCCTTTGACTTTTTTATCAGTCTGAGACTCCTAGCCAGGGCTTTTTGAACTGTAAAACTAGACAGTCTTTGGGTGCTTATGTAGCTAATGGAGAAGGCCTGGGACAGGGGTCCCTCTCTGGATCTAGCTGGGCTTAAAGAAGATGCTGCTGCTGCCCAGCTGGGGATTGCTACCCTTGCTTTTCTGCTTTGACAGAAAAGGATTATGTACATGCTTCCTCATCTGTTTTAGGCTCCTAGTGTAATCATCTGGTGAAGGCTGCTAAGACCTAACTCTCCTGACTTTGCTTAAGGCTGTTTGTAAACCTTAAACATGGCTTGTTCAGAGGAGAAGAAGTGAGTAACAGCTGATAGAGGTCAGCAGTCAAGAACTGTAGAATATGAGTCTAGGACCCAAGGAAAACAACTCAATTAAATTTCTGTAGAAATAACTGGCTGCAGATTAGGGTTAGGCAGATATAATCTGATGGTTTTCTTCATTAGAAAGGAGTTAAGTTACATTATTTTTCAAGTCTAGTTTTTTATTCAGTGAGTCAGCAGGTGCTGACTGATACGTTTAACAAAGGCATAGCTCTTCTGAGTGTTATATATGTGAATTTTGGCCTTGCTCTTTACATAAGCAATATTTATGACAAGAAATTGGTGGTTTTGTTTGTTTTGGGCAAACACATCAAACATCACTGTCTGCTTTGTTAGTGATGAACAAAATGATGCTAATTTTGCAAGCAAATTCTTTAACTTTTATACAGTGCATTCCTAAAAAGGTCTTAACACATTTTTTGTGTTGTTACTGGCATTATTTGATGCACATGATATGTGAACATCTCCATCATATAAGATTTAAGAAAAATTGTACCCCTGAAAAAAGTGAAAAAGAAACCCCAGAATTTTAAGATTTCCAGTAACAAATACCTTTAAGTATGACTAGTCTTGCACAAGTGAATGGAAATACTCACTTGCTTAATTATCTTGCTGAATTGGAAACTGAGCCTTAGTAGTCAGCTAGTACAGGATTAGATGTTTATCTCACTTAGATACAGAGGTCTATGAGTTAAACTCCTGGGACATAGTGGTGAATGTATTGTCTAACTGGGCTCGCTTCCCTTTCTCGAAAACTGAACAAACCTTTTTTTCTGTAAGTGTAGCTTGCAAAATTCCTATAACTATATGTTACTGGTTTAGTTTTTCTAATTTTAGGAAGTAATGCTACAAAAATCTTGAAATACAAAAGTGAAGTTTGCTTACATTTCCAGTAAAATGTTTGTCACTTAAGTAATGAAATAATTTTCAGGTTTTGGTAAGGTTTTTTCCTGAAAGATGAGTCGTATTACACTGAAATGCACAAGATTTTTTTTTAAATCATGGCTTAGGTTTTTTGTTTGATTTTTTGGGGTGTGGGGGCAGTTGTTGTGTTTTGTTTGGTTTGGCTTGGTTTTAAGTAGTTTTGTTAAGGCATCTTAACTTCACTATATTCAATTTCTAGGTATCCAGTAAGTTATATTTAATGTTACAGTGAAGGAAAAGAGGGTTTGAGAAGAATGCTGCTTTTCTGAAAAGCAGGCTAAAATCCAGACCTATTATTTATTCATTCCTCAATGTTCTAGATGTCTTAGGGATGTTCTTTGACATTCATTATTTCTGGCAGCAGTGCTGACTTAGGCAGACCCCACTACTGCTTCCCTTGGTGTTCATTCCAAATCTGTATAATCTTTGTGGGATACAGAGGTAAAGTGAATCAGACTTGTTTTACCATGTACCGAAACTGGTACTGAGAGGTATAATGGAGAATGTGGATAGTGCATAAATATCTGTATATTGGTGGTTGATTTTTTTCTGTCTCACTCCTTTATTTCTCTGAAAATAGATACTTTGGCATAGAACCTGGCTGCTGAATTATTGCTTCTGGACATTGGAACAGGAAATTACAAAGTTGATCTTACAGTAGGGGTAGCAGGAAGAAAATAATATATCCTGAAAGTATTTTAAGCATGTATTTTCTGCAAGATCAGATTCCCCTTCACCACCCTGTAGAATTCAATGAAGGAGGGCATGGTAGAAGATGTGTACGGTATAGGAGTTCTAGTGAAGAGTAAAGACTGGTAGGTAGAGAGCATAGAAAAGTACCAAGGATTGATGTTTATTTCTAACTGTCCTTTCTCTGAAGTTGCCACATTGTTAATCACTTGATTCAATACCTCATGAAAGCTGTAAGATTGCAGTTCAGGACTCAGGAAAAAGCTTTAATTGATCTGTATGTTTTCACTTCAGCGTTAGATGTGGGTTATTCCATAGTCCCTGTTTCCTCGTCTGTGGAATGGTTTCATACATTTTGCGGCATTATCACAGCTTCATCTTCCATGGTAAGTGTTCTGTGGGAAGTCAGTAGAGATGCTCTACTAAAGCTTTCTTGTCCAGCTGTTGGATGAACATTCTTTCTCTTCCTAGTATCTGAAAAAGATAGGGAGCTGGAGAGCTGGCTGACGTGCACTTCAGCTTCACTAAGGACAGCGATGGTTTTGGGGAAAAGGTTCAGTGGTTTTAGGAATTAGTTGGGCTGCTTACTTGGAGGCCTAAGGACTTCAGTTGAGAAGGCGCGCTGCAGTCTGAGTGCTGAGAGATTTACTGCTTGTTCTTTGGATAGCCTGGGTAGCCAGGAAAATATATTTGTCTCCAGCTGGCCAAGTGATTGCAGCTTTTCTTTAAGGATTTGAACAAAACTGCAGGCATCCGTCTTTGTCATCTTTAGACTTGATTACTATAGCACACTTTTTCTTTACATACTTCATGCCTGACGTTTTGCTCTAATCAGCATTTTCAAGTGAAACTGGTTGTAATTGGGCTTGCTAGACTAACGTACTCTGTATTTTGCATTATTTACAAGTTTTCTTTTGGAATTGCTTCACATTTGATTATCTGACATTTCATATACCCGAAGACTGACTTTATGGAGCGTATATTGAAATATATCTGGGCACATTAGCAGCCTACTCAATTCAGCCTATTCAACTCAACAGCCTGAACCTTACTGTTTCTGAGTCTTGATGCATGGACCTGAACTGTCTCTGTGGATTCATAACTTTTTTAGCCTCCTTGCTTACTGAGATCTCTTCTATCTTATATTTTTCTAGCTTGAATAGAATTTCCTTAGTTATTTTTTTGCATCATGCTGCTGGTAGTCTCTTGCAGTTACTTATTATTCGAATCATACTGGTTTTTAAGCCTCTGAAAATATTTGAAGTTTTTCACTTTCTAATAAAAAAGCCTTCAGTTTATCAGCAATAAAAATAGAAGAGCACAGGGATTGTATCTGATGCTGCTTGCATTACTTAAAATTATATTAATGGATTCTTTCTGCACACTTGCTTTCACTGCCACACAACTCTCCCCACCACCAAGACCCTCAAACCAGGTGTCAGTCTTTTCTCAGGCTTCAAAATTTCATAAGGTTTATGAATACTGTGACTGCCAGTAGAAGAAGGAAACAGCCAATTTAACTGTTGATACTTCAAGTTGTACTTCCTTACATACATAGCCTGAAATACCTTTACAGCTGTAGCACATCAAAAGGAAATGCAACAGTACAAACAGTGTCTGAGGAAATAAATGAATAGCTTGCCAAATAGTCTGCTTTATTTGTGGCCTGACAGCTTACTTGTGCAGTTGGACATACAGATTTAGACAAGCGTATTTGAGGAGGTACTTTGGAAATATTTCTCTACACTGGCTCTATAGAAAACCCATTGACCTGTAAAAGGATGCTGCTGAGTGCTGTATGTTCATCTAGGTAGTGAATGTATTTTACTGGTAAAATGTAAATGTTATTCATTCCTGGTCCTAGCTGTCCTGAAGATGTTTTAATGTGTGCTTTACGTAACTCAGGTTTTCCTCTGTGCTTGCAGTCAAATGCCACTCAGTTTTCATCTATTTAGGGTAATGATAGCAAAGAATGGCCCTCAACATTTGGTTATAAGAATGAAGATACAGAAATTCTGAAAATAGCCTGATGCAAATAGTGTCTGTATTTGTAGGACAGTGCTTTTGGTTTAATCTTCACCTTTAATAAGTTGGTAATGGGAATGTCCCTGACCTTTACCTTTCCTTGGCTGAAGGTTGCTACATTTTTATCATTATTTCTCTGCATTTTCTTTAGATATCACGTTACTGACTATTGTTTCTAAAATCATATGAACTGATTCCCTCAGTCTCCAGAGAAGGTATTCTGAAAAAAGTTCCCCATCCCATCTTGTAACAGAGAAACATCTCTGATGCATCTGTTGGTGAGAAACAATATGGGAAACAGAGCAACTATTGAAAGAAATCATTTTTTTCTGGGAAAAAAAACCCCTAAAATGTAATGAGAAACAAGGAAGAAAGAAGCAGCTCCCGTTTATGGCTATAAATATCATTCTACTGCAATGGTGAACAGGAAATCACTGGTAAGGAGCTGCTTGGCCACTGCAAAGTGATTAGCTTTGAACACTTCTATGAAAGAGATACTCTGGATATTTGTTGCAAATAGATGAGTGGCCTCTTACTTTTGACTCCTATTGCAGCTTTCTCTCATTGTTTTCTGTGACCAGAATATCAGCTTTTCCTGCTGACACATTCACAATTGATTTGCCTAGAAAAAGTGGAAAAAAGTTTTAAAAATTTATTATCGAATATAAATGGAAATATGTTTGTTTCTATTGATATGAGGGAAGAAGATATGAATAAAAACATTCAGATCATATTTGCTGTGGAGTAACACTTAAATTCTTAATAGAGTTTTGGATTATAAAGTTAAATTTGGTGGCTCTTGCACAAGATGAGATGAGAGACCTTTTAATGAAATTCCAGAATACATTGACAGGCTCTTCAATGCATCAATAGGGCTGCACTAAAATGCTGTTTTCCTTGGGGTATTTTCTGTTACTTGAAAATGTACCATAAACTAGTCATAACAATATTTTCTCATGAGAATAATGGTGAACAAAGGCCTGGTTTTTACATTGACATTACCAGCTCAGCTTCTTTTTGCTGCCAAAGAAATTCAGTAGAGTTTATAGTGGTATTTCCAGCTATATTAGTTGTGCTGATTTGTTGATATGGTGCATTATAATACCATTAAATTCCTAATTAAAAATTAATGTAAATAATTTGTCTGTAATAGTTAGAAGTTGAGTAGGGCTGATTTATATAGGCAGAGGCTGCCTGCTGATTAATGGCATTCATTCCAGTAATGCTGTATTTGTTTTAAACAACAATTGAGTAATTATCTCCAGAATGCCAGGTATAGAAGGTGAGTCTAAGGCAGATAAATTATAGTCCTTGATCTCATTGATTGGGTCTGCAGTGGGCCTGTTGGTTCCTCCTTGTAAATGTTTCCTGTCAGGATTGTAGAAAAACCTGAAAATGGGGAA
>VWZV01008957.1:468148-601091 GCA_013397155.1 Irena cyanogastra | reverse complement strand
GGGGGGGGGATTTGTTTTAGGGTGTATTATTATTGGGTCCTTTTTCCTCTACAAGAAGTAAGTGCTCTGTCTTCCCAGTGGCAGAGCTTTGAGAAGAAAGGAATTGGATGATATATTCTTCTGTTTAGCTCACAGGTCTGCAATCAAAAAAACTTGTTTACTGTTATTTGTGTCTGCCAGCACAAATACCAAGTATTGAAAGATCCTCTGGTTCCTCACTTGGATGTATTGCTGCATGCTAGTAAACTTTCTCAGAGCAGACCAGCAGCTCTGTATTCTTGGTTCCTATTCAGTCTCTAATAAATGGACAAAGAAATACCTTGAGTAATTTTATAATAATAGAGCAGAAGTTCTGTAGAGCAGAAGTTTGTGCTTGGAGGGAGTTTAAGGGGAGCTGAAGTGATGTCTCCAGTGTTCTCAGCCTGTTCACAAGCCTTTTGTATGTCATGTTTTATTACCTCTGAGCTGGAAGACACTAAAACAAAATCCATTAGGACAAGACCTAACATTACCTCAACTGCCTTACATATAAAAAGATAGATGAAGACTATCATTCTTCTGATAGAGAAAGCCACATGTCCATTCTCCCTCAAATTCCTGCGGCTTTATAAACAAATATTTGTGTTTATTCTTTGATAAAGCAGCCAAAGAAAAAAGGCTGAGGCAGTAGATTGCATAAGCCTAATGGCTGGAAGATGGGATCCTCAGGCTGCTCAGTGCTTTCTGGCCTCAGAGTGTTCCCATTCAAGTCTATTAAAAGCTACCTAAAAAAACTTTTAAAAGCTTTTGAAACTGCTAGATTTTTTGTTTGTTTGGAAGTAGCACTACTTCTTTACCTTCAACGCATCTGCTTAACCATCAAGAGTGCCTGGTGTTCTTTCATTGTAGTATACAGGGGCATATTTTTCTATTCCCTAAGATGGTTTCTCACTTTTTTTTGTGGGGTTTTTTTTATGGCTATTTTTATTTCAACTTTGCTTGCTAGAACTGTGGTTGTGTTTTAGTGGTGGTATTCAGTAAACCTTCAGACTCCTTCTCTCCAGTTTGGTTTAACAGATAAGTTCTTACTCAGCTGCATAATGTAAAATAAAAGGAGAACATTGTTAATTATGAATGACTAGGCTTATTAGCTGTGTCCAGACAAATATTGCAGAATTCTGGTGCCCTTCCCAAGGGTAAGTTTGAGATAGCTGTGAGCTGCCAGGTTTACTTTGTGTAGACTATTCCCAGCTCTCAGTAAATAATAACACAGGCTTTTTGAATTTTTATGCAACTGTATGTAAATTTATCTGCAAATAAGAAATTCTGGATTCAGTATTGACTCTTTAGTGGAGTGTGGAATAACACAACATACTCTAATTGATAGCAAATTTATACATTACATTTTTCTTTCCATTTAGTTTCCTTCCTTGCCATGTTTAATGCAGTTTGACCTCATGAATTCACCACATGAAATGGGGAATTAAGTATTTTTTCTTGGTTGTGGCTGAAGCCTTAACTGTTGTTAGGCTGGAGTAATTAATAGTAAGGCCCTCCAATATTCAAATCCTTTTGGAGGTCATCCGTGATCTTGAAGCTTGGTTTGTCTCTGTGACTATTGAAACAGAAGGAAGTATGTTCCTTTGCTTGTATTGTGTTTGTGCAGAAAGAAGATGAAATTAAAGAAGCTGAATATGTAGAATAATAATATTACAAGCTTTCATTGGTAAATCCATGAAGAAAATAGCAAATTCAGTTTATGTGCAGCCTAAAAATTTACGCTACTATTGACTTACATGCAGAAGGAAACATTCATGTGTGTGTTCTGAAGTTTTGTGAAATAATATTTTGGAGATTTTTTTAGTTTTCTGGTGGCTGAAGTTACCAATTTTATCAGTTGTGAAATGCAGCTCCCATGACCCAGATGACATCTGAACCTTACATCCCATACTCCACATTCCTCTTGGATAGCATATTAGCAGCTGATGATCTCTGTATTGTGTTTTAATAGCATTAAAACACTTTTGTTTTTATGTCCTGGCACTGAAGCAGAAGGTTCTGATTAAGTGTAATCCAGGACAATACTGTATTTCAAAATAGTCATATTGATTGCAACAGCTGATATTACTTTGCCCTTAAACGAAGGGAGCAGTTTATTTTCATACTGGTTTGGTGTTATATACCTTAATCTTTGCAACTTGAGTTTCTTTCATATCTGAATAAGATAAACATTGTGTTTGCTATTCTAGCCAAGACAGTTTATTATAGCTTATAATGGGGAAAGTTTAATATGTTTTTGGCCTGTGATACAATAATCAGTTTTGACAAACCTGTGAAGCTGTGTAGCACTTCAATGGTTTCTGCTGATTTTCAGCCAAAATAAAGAATTCAAACCTGAGAAGTCTTAATTCTTAACTGTAACTGAAATGTGTGTGTGTGTTCTTTTGTGGGGTAGTTTGTTGGTTTTGATCCTATATTATGTGCCTAAGGATAAAAACATAGGCATAAATAAGATTATCTCATATGTAAGGAACATAAAAAGATAAGGATTAAAATAGGTTGCTGTTTCATAGCCATTACAGGGATGTCTCTGTTTTTTTCAGTGATTTGATGTTGGCTAATGGAAAATGTTAAGCATATTTCTTTCTTTTCTTTTTCTTTAAGTTTCTGACAGGAAATCTGTAGCTAAATATCAGTTTATAATTTCCATCTGTTTGTGTATAATAGTGTCTTATAATGCAGTCCAGATTGCTGCCCAATGGAAATGTTGTATAGCAGGAGATAGGCTTTCAAGTGATTGTTGTACATACTAATTATTTTCGTAAATTGGTACTTTAAATAATTGTGAAGACACAGAACTCATTTTAAAGACTGCTTCCTTGATGCAAAAATTCCCACTAATTAGCAAAGATAGTGCCTCATCTTTCTAATGACAGTATTTTTTAAAAGAAAGGTTTGCATAGTTATACTACTATGGTAAAATAAGAAAATAAAATGCATCCTTAGATTCAGGTAGGCAACAAAACCAGGAAAATTGCTGAAATGTTTCTTAGTCGCAAACATCTTTGATCTCTGCAGTGTGTTTCTTAGCTAGTGAGGACTAGATTAAGGAGCATTTATAGTAACAGATACCATTTTAATTCTGAGAACTCAGGTGATCTAGACTAATTAATAAACCTGTTAAAACTCTAGGTTTTGAAAGATGTGTCAGTGTATGTTTTACAGTGAAGATTTTCACCCTTCCCAGCTGGGAACAAGGACTTGGTAATAGGAACCACATGTTCCTGTATGGTGAGAAAACAAGACAGTGAATAAAAAACCTTACCTGTGTTATTCATGCTCTTCATCATCAGTCTCAATTTTTGCACAACTGATTGTAAATCATTGCAGGGCAGTTGGACTAGATGACCCAAACTATTCTGTGATGAATGGTAAATTATTGTTGCTTTTCTTTATAAACTTTGCAATCAAGTTACCTTAAAATACCTGTACTGCCTGAGAGTTTCCTGCTTTCACATATAATGATAATCCGAATAATAAAATTAACATGATTCATCATTTTAATGTTTATCAGTTTAGGACTAATTTAAGGACAGCTGTATTGTGTGTTAAATGAGCCAGGATTCTGTCTGTGGCTTCCAGATTGGGCTGAAAGTGCCTCTGAGAGGCTGAACTGTGCTCAGCCTAGTGAGGTTTAGCTTTGTAATAGCCTAAATAATTATCAGCAAAAGCTCTCACTTCCTGAAAAAAAATGTGTTTCATATCCATGGTGAATTTCCTTTCACCAAGACCATTTGTTGCAGTTGTTTTAGTGGCATGAATCTGAATTTCCATGGGTTTTTGCAGCTCAGTTGTTATCAATTCAGAGCTGTTCTCAGTGGGTAAGCTGATTTCCTATGGTTTGTCCCCTGTGGCTGTGTGCTTTGCCTAGGGTGACCGTACACAGAGGAGCTGGCAGTATTCCACCTCAGGTCCAGAAGCTGGACCTAGTCACGTTTGTAGTCATGAGGGAGTGTGTCGCTATCATTTTGGAAAATGAAAACCATTGGATTCAGCTGCTTTTTTGATGAATATAGTGGATGAGTTCGTATCTGGGCTGAAAGCAGGGATTGTTCCAAATGCTGTTCCACAGCAGATGTGCAGAGACAGCCAGTCTGACTCGCACGGCTCGGCCGGGCCAGACAGCGCCGTTGCGCTGGTGTCAGTCTCCGCGCTGCCGGCAGGAGGTGCGGGCCGCCCGCTGCTGCAGCGTCCGCTTTCCTCCGCGGGGAGCGGCAGCGAGCAGCGCCGAGCAGCGAGGAGCTCCTTTGCTTCCGCGGTGTCGAGAGGCGCGATTTAAAAAAGAAACCTCGCAAGACCTAAGCCAACTCTTTTTCTCCCTCTGAGCAGCTGCAAGGCACAAAAGCAGAACAGCGCTGTGGCAGCTCAGTGCTTTTTTGTTCAACGGGTAACGTATTTTGAAATAAAACTTACTATGTACAATTGTAAATACAGTTTTTAGAATTCAGTATATTAGAGAAATTGTACCTCACAGAAGAACAGGTTAAAATCGTTCTTGGGGAATACAAAATTACTGAAGTTCCAGATACTTTTTAAATGCCACATGTAAAGTCAAGTGAAATTTCTACTACCTGTTGTAGTTGCAGTCTTGTGACATAGACTACAGAGAGGCCTTTTCCATTGCCTCTGGAATAAATGGCTGCAACTTTAACCAGATTACCATTGGGATAATATGTTCACATTTGGGAACACAGAGGGGAGGCTGCCTGGACAGAATAAACTCTTTTAAATTGGATGTAGTTTTGCTGAAAAAATCACTATACGTATATACTGCAGTATGCCCTGTATCTTGTGTAAGAGTTCTCTTCTTAGTTGGTCATAGGCTAGTAGTGTATAGAGATGTGAAGTCCTGATCTACAACTTCGATACAGAGTTTTCCTTTGATGAAAAGTGACCCATTTTCTCATTGATAGTGTGATGTATGAAGTGTAGTGAGAATTTTTACCCTGAGTCAATTTTAATCCTGCATATTGATGTCAGCCCAAGATATCCTTGCCTTCCTGCGAAGAAGATAAGTTGATATGAACTAGGTGTCAGAAGAGGTGTGAAAATATTTTGAGGTGGCTGTTTGGAAACTGAGAGAAGTTACTTTAATCTAGGAATGTAGAAGTATGAAGACTTCAGAAATTATTTTAATATGCACAAGGGAGGTTAGTGTTTACAACTTACATACAGCCATAGGGTTTCTGCCTTTTTAAAGATAAACTGTGAAATGGAAAAGGAGATAAAAATGATGAAGTAGATAAAGAACAGTAACTGAAGAGTTGAAGCATGAGAGTATGCACATTTTCAGTATTCACTCATCATGGAGCTTCCTTTGCACCACGTCATACTATAGAGGACTGTTGCCTCTTGACTTTATGTCCGTCTCTTCTGCCCAGACTTGGGTGTGAATTGTTCCTGCCATAATATGATGTCCTCTGAGCACTGTTTTCACATGGGTAGTTCCCTCTTTAACCACTGCAATTAAATTTACTGAGTATCATGAGTCAAAGTTAAATTTATTTTATTTCCATTTATGTATTTTTAAATTTTATTTTATGTTATTTTATTCCTTATGTAACAATATTGCCAGGGAGTCTGTATTATGACAAAGAAGTCCTTTTCAAGTTTCCCTCTGCTCACTCAATCTGAAGAGCAACTTCACTATTTAACATGTATCTGGAAGGTAATGTGTCATTAGAATTCACCAGTGGTATTTTTTGCTTTGAAGTATCCCAGATAAATAATGCATTTCTTATAAAAAACTGTGTCAGTCAGTATATCCTCCCACAGAAGTTTATAGTAGTGCTTTTGTAGCCCCTCCCCCTAGTAATGGCTTGGATTAAAATATCTTTCTGATTTAAAATTCTAAAGTAGTAACTTCCATTTGATATAGCAGAAGGGAAGACTTCTGTGGTTTTTTTATACATGCTTTATTAGAATTACCAACAAATATTAATACACTTATATATCCTTACATGGTTGCAGCTTGTTAACATAAAAATGAACTATTCATATATGCAAAAGTAGTAATTGAGGCTTATGGAATTTGAGGCTGGAGACTTAATGCAACAGCAAGGGAAATTTAAATAGCATATGTGGAAACCATCGATGGTCACTGGAAACTTAAACCAAAAGCACCTCAGGAGAATTTGGGTTGCTGAATGGAAATGGGAAGAACAGAGAGGACATGTTTTAGACTAATTCAGTAGTTTTCATACTGGCATAGAAAGGAAGTGTTATGGCTGTTCAGCTTCTCTGGGGAAAGCAGAGTTCAGACCAATACCTGCACCTCTGGTGAGGGCACAGATTTCCCAATGTCACAGCATCTTTGGGAGCTCGGGCTGTGAAGTTTCCACAAACCTTTTCTTTAAAATAGAGTTCTAGCATTGCTATTCATAGCTGTGCTGACCATGTAATATTTCTTTAAAATCAAGTTAAAATATCATCAGTGCCTCGGTATTGACAGTTCAAAACTGTTCCACTCTCAATGGCAGCAAAAGGATTATTGCCTTATAGAGCTCTGCAGGTTTCAGCCTTATTAGAAATGGGTTAATGCTAGATTTTAGCCTATTGACTATTGTTGGAAGCAGATTACTTTGCTTGTATAAAATAAAACCTGACCATTGAAAGTCTTAATGTCTGCAAAAGATAATCTGACCAAATATGTGGGTGTTCCTCGTGGTTGGTTTGGGGTGGTTTTGTTTTTTCTCAAGACCAGTCAACTCTTTGCATACTGTGCAATTCTGACTGCTAACAAAACAGTATGCAAAGCTAAATCAACCTTCTCTTCATAAAATGAGTATTTTAATGAATTTGAAATACCAAAAGAGAATCTTGATTCCACTTTTTCTCTGGACTTACTGGGGGAATTCTTTCTGGTTTTTATTTCAATGGCATTGCCTTACCCAGCATAACATTCAGCAGTTCTGACTTTTAGTAAATTCACTGATGGTATGTCTTCTGGTAATGAATAATTATGCTGTATTGTAGATGGGAACCATTGGTAGAGATTGATGAATACAAATCTGTTGTATCCCTTACTGCTGTGGGACCAAAGTGCTGAGCAAGGGGCTGGAATTGTTTTTAGCTTTTTGTAACAGCTACCGGAGATGCAGTTGAAGGAATCGTTTGCCCTTTTTTTTCTGGACAGGTGTTTGTCAAATAGCCCTTCTTGTTCAAAGAAAGATCTGGGAGAAGACCCAAATATTTCTCCTGCATGTAGGAAAAGAATTCTTTTTAATTAAAAAGCTTAATCCAATCTAAATCAGGATTAACACCAAGAGGCTCTCAATGAGCCAGCTGGCTCTCCTGCCAGAAGGACATTTTTTATACAAAACCACCTTACTGTACACATCACTATTGGACTATACACACACACTGGACTATTTCTGTTTTTACCAAGCACAAGGAGCCCTGTATCACACTGACATGAAATGAGTTCAAGCTCTTGCTTGTATAATTTTGATTTTGCTAATCAATGTCTGCTGCAAAAAGATTTATAGTAGTGATGTTGATATGCAAGTATTTGAAATATGATTTCTACTGTTTCTTAGCATGGAGAAGATGGTTCTGGAAGGTTTGCATTATCTGCTAGTTGTCACAAATGTTCTATAATGCATGGTTTCAAACTTGTATTGAGGATTTCATAAGGACTTCTCTCATGAAAGTCCAGCTGAACTTGCAGAGTTCAGCCAGGGAGGGTACATGTTGAGAGGCTTCTTTGTAATGTTCCCTCCCTGGACTCCTTGAGTCCACAGGGCCTCTGCTCCTTGGGATCCTCTGAAAGTCAGAGGGGAAGGGCTCCCCTTAAAGCAGGTGATTATTTTATTCATGAAGGAACCAGGTTAATACTGCCTGTATTTTTATTCCTAGTTCTGCTTGAGAATAGCTTGGACTTAAGTGTGAAGAGGGGAAGGATACAGCAAGAAGAGTTTTCCAGAGATAATTAAAAACTTTTAATTTAGTGTTTGTTGTAATTCTAGCATTTAATTAAAAATAGGGTGGGTTTTGTACTTTCATTTACTTAAAATGGCTTTTATGTTCCTGAAACGTAATTTTTAAGTGGTCTGTGTGTTGTTAGAGCTTATCTTTATTCATGCTTATCTTTTTGATCTTCATTGTAGATTAGGTCTTTAGACTGCAAACCTTAGATCGGAAAAAAGATAAAGCAGTATTTTTTATCTATATTGATATTTTAGCTACATGAAGTAACAGATATCTTGATTAACAATTCACATTTTTGAGGGAAAAATAAAACTAACTTCTGATTTATGTATAAAGAAACAGGGTATAGTATTAAAGTTCTTAAATGAAGCTAAGACCAAGATTAATGGTCTCCATAAAGAAAACAAAAAATATAATCAAGAGCTTATCTAATCAGTATTTTTAAAATGTAATTAAAATTAATTCTGTAATGACTTTACAACTGTGAGGCTCATGCAGCACACAGACTCATTTCTGGTTTTTTAAAACTTCTTTCAAAACTTCTGTTTTACACAAACTCCTATGACAACATTAAGGTTAGAAATCTTGTTTTCCACTGTAAATGCTTAATCTATACATAGCCAGTGTCAATTCAGCAAATATCACTATCTGTCTGTAGGTGCTACATAGAGTTCTTGTGGAGTTATTCTTGGTACTCTGACTTCCTAAGATTCCTAGTAAAACATTTAGCTCTTCTACCTTAACCACGTCAGCTGCCGTTCTGATCAGAAGGCAATGCTGTTTGCTGTCTTCCCTTTTTTGGCTGTTAGACCAGATGGCAATAGCTTGTTTTCCAGATTAGGTTAGTTTAGCCAAGATGCGTGAAGACAAGCAGGGGTATAAGTGCAATATGTTGCAAATAACATTGTACCTTAGCAATTAGATTTATTAAACCCGATGGCAATTTACTAGAATACAACATTGTTCTTACATATAGGTCTTTCAATGATTTTAACAGATAGTTTAGTGATTCTTTTTTGCTTTTTGCTAGTCAATACAATTTTTAAAAAGTAAATTATTATATGGCTGCAGAAAGCTCATGTAATAATATAAATAACAAATATATATAGATAAGCACCAGTCTCCAGGCTGCCATACTAAATAGAGTCAGACACTCTATATTGATCTTGCTTTTTTTCACTATTTGAATTGGATTTTTCTTGAAGGAGTGACATGCATGTTTGTATAGTGGAATACTTGTGACAACTGTATGTGTGTAGAAAGCAGTTCCTTTAGTTTCTCTTGCTAACACTGGAAACCTGCACTAAGGTATTAAGGCACTATAAATAAGATCAAACCCTACTGTTATATACTCAGCTGAGGTTTGTTATTTAGAGAACAAATCCCTGGTTTGCAACTTATTTTTCTTTGCTCTTATCATAGTCACAGTGCTTCCTAACAGTTTACTGGCAGTTTTGGCATTCTGAAAAGTCACAAACCTTTTCCTTGTGTGATTACATTCTTCTCTTTACAGCTATCTGTTTACTCGTCCTAAGGAAAGAAGAAATTGCAAGTGACTGGGAGTAAACAAAGATGAATGGTGGCTGTTGTGTTTGTTCTCATGCTAATTTGTCAACTTGAAGTGAACACTTGGGTCAAGCAAAACAGTTGTCTTAAGTTGGAAAGCTTATGGAGCTGCTTGACATATGCTTATTTTTAAATATACTACTACATCATGGTGCCTAAACATTTTGCTTCTGTAGATTTTTACCTAACTTTATAGTTAGCATTATGTGCAGTATTCTGGAGTCAGGGCAGTGATGCTGTAGTTAGGGCTGATGATGTGTTTTAGGTACACACCTTCTGTTTTAAAGCATTTACAAACTTTTGAAAATTTCATATTTGGTGGAATTAAGTCTTCTATTTTTTTCTGTTTTATTGCATGCTGTTTTACAAAGTGTTTTGGTAAATATTGGCCATATTATTTCTGAGAATAACCATGCTTGTTGAGGTACCTAAACTTTGATTTGTATATGCAATTAATCTGATATCTAACTTCCCATGGGATTTTGTCTAGTTTTGCCCTTCGTGGGACAATTTGAGGTGTAGGCCCTTACCTGTCCTACATATTACTAAGAGACAGATTGACTTAATAGTATGTGTATTGTATGCCTGGTCTTAAGTCCAAAAAGAGACACAACATAGTCTTCAATTAAGATATTTTGTGCAGTGAAGTGCTGGAAGAAAAATATATAAGGCTGTATGTTAACTGTAGCCTTAAGAAAAGAAAAATATAAAGAAAGTGTGCTTGGTCAGACCCTAATCTCTCTTCCTTAAAAAAAATTGGAGAAAAATGAGAAATGCAGGCTCTGATGTTCAAACCAGGTTGGAGGTACATGTGGGTTAGTAATTTCATTTTAAAGGGTAAACCTTTGTCTTTTAATTTAAAATCAAATTCTAAACAGTACTATTCACTGATTAGTATCCTTCTACTTAAATGTTCAAAATAAAGTCCTGGCAAAAATGCTGTCTTGAAATAAAGTGACAGATATCAAATGCCAGTGGAACTGTAGCAGGCTTTTCAGAATTGGTACTTCTAATTTTCAGGCAGCTGCTGCATTAGATTTCAGTTAACACACTCGGTGCCTGCTTGGTTGTCTGTGTGGGGATTTCTGAGAGGAGTTATTTTTTCTTTTAACTAGTTCCCTTGAGCATTTGTTGGAGTTTAAGGTTTGGAGTTGGAAAACAATTCTGTTCTGTGTCTGGACAGTTCCGAAGTACAGAACAGTCTTTTCCTTCTGTTCTGGAAGTGCATTAACCACTACAAAAGAAAATGTTTTGGCAATATTAGTGACTTGTGCTTGGTCACTAAACTATCAGGGTTTATTGCAAAGTACCTTTTATACCTATTTCTTTTCATGCATTATTGGAAAAGAAACAAGCTGGGATAAAAGTTCTGAAATTAATCAATAGAATTTCTTGCCACTCAGGCAACTGAATTCTTAGAAGGGGAAGAAGATATGGGGTTTTGACCTGACTGAAAAAACCCTAAATTACTTTTCTGGTAATATTTTAAGCTTTGTACTCTGTTTCCATCCTGGTTTGTGCGTTGCATGTGATCTTCACTTACTATAGGTCAGAACTGGGTTCAGAGCACATATGTGCTAAGGCTGTCCTGAATTTGAAGACTTTTTAAAGGCAAATGTTAAAATAAAGGTTTTAGCAGGTATTTCATAGGCTGATTAAGACAGCTAGACTTGCAAATGAGACCAGCAGTCTTTTATAGTGGTATAGTTGTTAACCAACGTTTCTGAAGCTGTGAAGTGATTGGTGGTAGTTCGTGTGAGAGGCTGGGAATCCAATAGGACCATTTACGTTCTGTCTAAGGGCAGTGATCAGCTGCTTGGGTACCAGTGTTCTTGCTGCGTGACTGAAAAAAAATTAAATGAAACTGCAGTTTTGTTATGTAGAAATCTCTTTTATTATTTTTGCCCACAAATACATGTTGGTCTTTAATTCATGAGTCATGTTTCTAGAGAGCCTATGGTGGTTCTGCTCTAAGTAGGACTTACAACTAAAGCAGAATAGAGTTGTTATTTATAAAGGTCTCTGAAAAAGTTGGTATGTTAATACTGATGCCTTGCACAAATTTAACCTTTAGGCACTTTTTATTATTTCATCCGATATTTTTCCTTCAGATTTAATTGGGTGTAGTGACACAAGTCCTCCATGGCCACAAACTGTCATAGTACCATTGATTCTTTCTCTTCTTCTCTCCATCCCTGTAGTATCGATGTCAACATACAGGTGCACTGTGGCTTGTGACTCCTGTGCTGCTAAGCAGCTCCCAGGGGAGGCCACATTTCAGTGACAGATGAAGGCTGTGTGTTTAGGGTGGGTGTTGGAGATGATTCAGGACATTAACTGTGCTACAGAATTATGATTCGGTTTTAAGCTGTGGTTCTGTTATGAATGGGCCCAGAGATTCCTCCGTCTCAAAAAAATGCCTTTATTAGGGACAGCTTTGGGGTGGGGGCTCGGGGGTGTCGCGCCACCGCCGCTGCTCCCGCCGATCGCCTTCGCAGAGGAGGTGCTGCCGGCTTCGTCCCTCGCTGCTCTGAAGGGCAGAGTCGAAGCCTCCGTCCTCGCAGGTACGGCCCCAGAGGCTCGCTTATGCCGCGGAATTCAGGGATCGTCGCTCTCAGGGACCGATGCTGCGTTGAGAGTGGCTCAGTCTAAGGGGTTCTAGGGGTCCCTGAGGGCCGTCTCATCATGCTGGTATGGATGATTTTCGGTTCTGAGCCTTTAGCCCTTGGCAGTACGTCGCTGATGGTGGCGGTGAGTGCTATCTCTCGTATGCATATTTATGCGTTCGCCGGTCGGTTGCTGGGTCTTGCGAAATGTCCGTCAGGATTTGGACGGCAGAGAGCAGCGGCTTCGAACTGCCCGACGCGGTAGGGGCATACAGGTAAGTGGAGTGGGACAGGGGGGTAAGGGAGCGGGGGGCTACATTTATAACTCTTGCAACTTTATTATTACATAACCATGTAACAACCAGAACCACCATGAACTGATAACAAGAAAACTTTCATTCCTAACAGTTCAGCTTTCATTCTTCGTCAGAGGAGAATGGAGTCCATGGTGAGTAGGTTTGCAGTCCTGCTTGGGTTCAGTATTTAGGCCAGTCATGCATTTAACACAGCTTTTGGGCAGGGAAACAGCTTGGGAGCTGCTCAGTGCCTCAGGCTGCCAGCTGCCTGCCTAATTGGCCTGGGAGCACGGTGGAAAGAAAGCTGAGACACCAAGTCAGCTGGCTTCTGTTGCTCCCAACTGGAAGAAACCTGCTTATTGGTTTAATGTGGGGTCCAGTGGTGTAAATACAGCAACAGCTTGCTCAGGGATGGTGCTATCAGGACTAGCTCTCCAGTTCCTTCACATCAAGCCAGTGTGACTGAAGTTTGGATCCATGTCTTTTTCTTCAGTTAGGCAACACTTGAAGGCTGCTGAGCTAAAATTTAAGACTGCGTCTTTTCTTGTCTGAGTGGGAGCTTTCACAGTGAAATATGGCAGGCATGTAAGACACATTGAAGAGAGAGCCTAAATAATATCTGTAGATACATACAGAAGGAAAATACATGTGGAGGACAAAGAACATAGTTTGGAGAAGTAGAGCCGTATGCTCTGAATTATTCTTCCAGTTACTTGAACTTGATTTTGACAGCATTTTTAGAGCCAGCAAGGCTCTAAATGTGTCTTTCATCAAGAGTGGTAATTGCTAAGTTAGAGGGTGAAGAAGAATTTCTGATTTTGATAGATTTCTTTGTTCAGAAATCCCAGGAGGTTCTTATGCTTCTGTGAAAAAATGTGAGGAATTTAAAATGTTTGGTTTTGTTAATCTTTAAGTTGTGAGAATCCCTGACACACTATTTTCTTTGGGAAGATTTTGTATGCAATTATGCAGTTAACACTTGGATTTGAAGTAAATGCTAATAAGCTTGTTTTACCTAAGACATTTAGCTGTTTGAATGTGCAAGGAATGTAGACTAATAACTGCTTATGATCCTAGTCATTTGTTTCTATGATTATTTAAATATTGTTCATTTGAGTGATTTGTTTCTGTAATTATGTAAATATGGTTCAGCTGGGTTTTCAAATGTTTTTAGAAGTATGTATGGGTCCACTGCATTTTCACAGGTGATTTTATTAGTTGAGATCCTTGGCTTATCCATTTCTCTCCAAGTGCTTCTTGATAGTAACTTTTGAGCTTGTTGAGAAACTGCTTTGACTTGAAAGGGCAGTGACCTTGAAGTGATGGCATACAGATGAAATGTTGCTATTAGTGCTTCTGCTGAAGAAGACATAGCTTGCCCATTTTATGTTATTTTCTGGTAACATGTGACCGGTAAACCAATTTGTTGCGAGCCATGATATTTTGTGGTTTATTGCTACAAGAGGATGGCTCAAGAGATGTAAGTCATGCCAAGAGGCTGAGTTACAGAAATAGGATGGAGGTGGATTTAGAAGAACATGTAGATAAATAGGTGAGAAAACAAATTGTCCTACTGTTTACAAAGCGGCTACTTCAGCCAGCTAAGGACTTCTTGCAAGTAATTCATCTGCTGGTAAATAATGAGTCCAGCAGCTGTTACTACACTGATCATATTGGTACTGCCTATGTGCAAACGGTTCTTGCAGCTGAAAAGTTTGCTTGCAGGACAACTGCAGATGACAGAACAGAATTTATCCCAAGGGTATAGCAATTATATTGTGTATTACAGGGAAATTAAACAAGCAATAATAAAAAAGTGTGAGACAGAATATCTTATGCCTTAAAATTATCCTATATTACAGTTTTATGAAAACCTGTCTCGTATTCAAAGGTATCACTTATTTAAATGCTGCATATCTTTTTAAATGGGTGTAGTTATGTAATGTGAAATTTAGAGTGCATGATCTTAAGCCTGTTTAAGCATTTGGCTCTTAATAATTTTGCATAAGTGTTTTTCCTACAACACAAAGTTTAAATAGAAAGCAGTGAAAGCAATGAGACTGTAGGACATTTTGTCTACTGGATCTCTGAGGGTAAAGAAATTACCCATCCTGATTTTTAAAATTTTTTTAAATTATTTTCAGTGAAACCCGTCCAACTTTAGACAGGTTCTTGTAATCAAAGTTATATTTGCAGGGTTGTCATCTAAGGCGATTTTTGTTAAACACAATGTATTTAGTAAATACTCCTCCCTATCTTCCACATGTAAAATGCCTTTAAAGCATTTTCTACCATATTTCTAAAAACATAAGTATTGTTCATTTTCCAGCCATTACAGGGTTTCTACTTCCAAGATTATTTAAATTTTATGGAACAAAGGAAGTAGTTAATCAAATGCCCATTAACTCCTCAAATTTTCTAACTTCTAATTATGTAGGTATCCCAAAGGCTAGTCTCAGTTGCATGTTATCATTACTGGACCTCTTCCCCTCTCCAAATAATAAATTAACTAACCTTATAAATAAAAAAAGAAATTATATGCATCATTTTAAGAGTTAAACTGACATTTCAGTATGTATCAGGAGAGCTTCCTGACTTCTCAGGAAAAACTTTCAACTGTTTGTGATTGGGGAAAAAATGTGCACTTTTACAAAACTTGACATTCTTGTTACTCATAGACTAGAATGAAATAGGCCCTCAGGATGGCTGACCAGGTTAGGCACTTCCAGGTGCTTCCTCTGCTTCTCACTTCAACTTCCCTTGCACTTCAGCAGTTTATGTCCTTCATTTCAGATTTTGTTTTTTAACTACTGCAGTTATTTCAAAAAGGTGATTTCAGTGCTTCATTGTAAAGATTGGTTTTTGTTTTAGTTTGAAACCTAAAGGCTCCTTTCCTTGTCATAATAGGACTGTCTATATACATCAGGATTGTGAAGGTTCTGCTCCTTACCTGAGTTCTTGCTTTCCCCCTCACCATGGGAAGCTGAAGATGGTTGGCTGCAACAGCCTTTCTGCTAATTGCATCCAATCATGCAGCTTTTATATCTTAGGCATGGTCTTTAAAGTGCCCTTATCACACTAATTCTTGAATCATCAAGGTTTAAAATACCTCATTAGAGAAATACTTCTCATCAATCCTCTTGCAAATCATGTCTCTTTCTCACAAATGTTTCTCTCTTCCATGTAAGTGTCATCAGCCCTGGGGTTTTCTGCAGCTATGATTAAATCTAGCTTAAATCTACTACTCTGGTGTAGAAAATACCAATCAAATTTGTTTCATTTCAGCTTCTCTAGGTGGTATTCACTGTCCATGTAGCCTTGGGCAGCCACATGGTTAACTATGTTCCCTACCAAATGCTTCCTCTAATCTATTACTGGCAGGAAGGAGAGAGTTGCCAGCCTCATTTTTTGTAGCCATCTTCAGAGAGATGAAACCTGAGTCTGTTGCCTCGTCTCTTTTCGAAACAGGACGTTTGCCAGCATTGATGGGAGAGGTAGCAAATGAGAAAAGAAGGAGCAAAAACTGTGACTGATGTAGTGGGGAGCAGCAGATGTCATGTGGAAAATTGAGATACACTCAATAAGCATTTCTTATAAACATTTTCCTACTGATGTAACTTAGTTATGGGGTGTGAGATATGAGCATATGAGAGAGTGAGTGAGTTTAAGCTTTGAAGCATTTCAGACAGATGGAAGTTTGTGGTTTAAGACAATTTACGTGGAATTACAGAGTAGGCTATTCACAGCTTGATGATTCTGCTTTAAAAGTGATTTTATGTTATAATTAAAAGAGATTTGGTAAAAGAGAATAGAAGGAGCTGGGCTAAAGAATCAAGGGAAATAAAGGTCGAGAGCTGCTGCTGCTAAGTGTGTCATCCATAAAGAGCTATACTCTGTAAAAGAATGTAATACAGAGAATTACAGTTTACTCTTGTGTTATCAACTTCAGCTTACACTGTTGACAAATGCAGATTTCTTTGAATACATTATTAAAGGCAGTATCACCATACATGAATGAGAAAAAGTGCTTTGACACCTGTATTACAAATCGTACTAAAGTACATACTTATCTGGAACAGAAAAAACCTGAGTCTGTTACTTGTTTTGTAAGCATCTCTTGCTTCTATTCTTGTCAAACTTCAAATTAGTAAAACTAATTGAATTTTTGCAACCCCGTTTATTGTAATGCTTTACTCTTGCAGCTTGTATCAATTGAAATAAAAACCCAGTGGTTTCATGTCAGTAACAGTGCTTCTGCATAGTCAGTTGACTATGGTCTCTGGCCTGTGGTCTCTGGTATGTACTCTGGTCAGTATTTCTGGTATTTCCAGAAGACTCATATTCTTCAAATTGTTCGATTTATTTCTTCCATTATAATTTTTAACTAGGGGTATTGTAGAAATTATGTGAGATATTTCAGGGATGTCACTGTTTTCCTAGTGCATTGTAGACTTCCCTTTAGAGGTGATGACTCTGAAGACAGTGTCATCAGTGTGAGTCACAGAGCATGGTCTGTGTTCCCTAGAGCAAATTGTTTTCCAGGCTTTGTGTTCTGTGTTGGACTGTCTTCCATTCATTTTTATTGAAGAAGTTTTCTTTGGATATGTCAGAAATACACAGTACAGCAAGTGTTTCCTTTATTGCTCAGGAGTTACTGCTTTTCACCAGATTGTGTTCTAAGGTTTGAACTTCAGAATTGGTGACACTTCCATTGAAATTTTATGTTTCTTCCTTAACAGAAAGGGCTATTGCAAGGCATGAAGTCAGGGAAATAGAGCAACGTCATACAGTCGATGGTCCCCGACAAGATGTGACAGTGGATGAAGAAGATGATGTGGTGATTATTTACAACAGAGTACCCAAGACTGCCAGCACATCCTTCACAAATATTGCCTATGATCTCTGTGCAAAGAACAAATACCATGTTCTACATATCAATACAACCAAAAATAATCCTGTTATGTCTCTGCAAGATCAGGTAAGCTGCTGAATTTGAGATGTCTTTATGAAACCAAGGAAGAACACAGGAAAAAAAGTTTGCTATTGTAAACTTGGGTGATCTGATGATTTGGCTTTTTTGTCACATATTCCAATATAAATGAAATCTAATGTTTTCATATTTTCTTTGTAGAGAGCTAATATTATTTCTCGATAGGTTTTGGTTTTTGCTTGGCAACTGGAAATGATGTCTGTTTATTGGACAAAAACAAAGCTAAAAACGAGGATGGCTGGGGTAGAAATGACCTTTGTCATTCTAACTGTTTTGGCTGTATAATGCAACTTGCGTGTAATCTCCATCTGCAGTGAATGCAGTCTTAGGTAATTTGCTGTCTGAGTAGTGCAGGCACTGTGCCATGCTGTCAGGGCCAGACTTGTGTCTTTGGTACTGGGGCTGGTCAGGTCTCACAGGTGATAAAAAACATACAGGAAAGTGCTTGTAAATAACTTGCTCTGCGAAGGGTGGGTCACTTGGCATCTGTTAAAAGTTCTCACTAAAATCACTGTAGTGCCAGACTAGAAATGATCATGGCTACTGTGTTTTAAAAAGAGTAGTTAAAAAAAATTATGAGAGTTCAATGCTGTGTTTTTTGTTAGGCTGAGGTGAGGAAGTAGGTTTATTGGTTTATTTTCTTTAGTATTTCCTTGTCTGTCATGAGTGCACTTGTAGAGAATCCAGGTTAGAGATCTGAAACATCACTATCATCGTCCCTGCCTGTAAAACAAATGTTTCTGAACTCTCTACTGTCAGGTGTGTGCTGATCACTTCAGTTGATATGCAGCAGAGGCAGGAGCTGCTCTGCATTGCAGCATGTCAGCACTGAGCCTTCCAGCTCCTCTAAGTGCATGTCTGCGGGCTGAAGCAGCTCAGCACAGCTGGACTGGGGCAGAGGGAGCAGATGCTAAAGGTTGAGGTAGGAATCTCTGTGCAGAGGAAATAACGGACTTGGGTGATACTGGCATCTGTTTCGTGATAGTGGGGTTGTGTAGCTGTAGAGTATTTCCTCCTGTAAAATTGTTTCCTACATATGAAGGTGATACTGTTATACATGATTACTCTGATTGTAAAGTCTGTTAGCCATCACTATAGTCCTGTCCACTGCATGAAACAAGTACCGAAGACCTGTGCACTAAGGGCAGAGTTATTTTTCAAAAGATTTAATAAGCCTATTAATTAAAAATCAAGTCAATACTCAAGTCAGGTATACCTAGTGCTGCACTTCCCACCAAATTCTGTTTCTGTCAAGGTGTCTCTTGAAATGGAGGTCTGTCCTAAAGGATAGAAGAGCTGGTCATTGAATAGGTTGAACTTAATTCAAATAAAACTTGTTATTTGGTGGGTTAGTTTTATAGAAGAGAAACTCTTCATCTTCACTCTAATAATAACCTATTGAAAAATTAATATCTGTCTGTGCTGAGCATGTACACAATACTGTCAGTCCTACCTTCATTTGATGCTGTGCTCTTGTCCAAGGTGGTAAATGATGTAGTTTAATTAGACGCTTAATACTGTTCTTTGGTGACCATTAACTAGGAGATGCTGACAATGAAGAACTTCAAATATTGCATAGTTGTTCAAAGATGCAGAAATAATTATTCATCTTTAATACATGGAGATAACAACGTGCCTTTGTAAGTGATAGTGCATAATTCAAGAGATGGCAGGGATGCTGAGTGGTAGCTGATGATGTTTACTCTGTGTGGGCTTGGATTAGCATGACATACTCATGCCACCTTCACCAGTATAGCTCATTTGGGTGCATTGGGTGTATATGTGCCAGGAATAAAATACATAAACGTATCATAGAGACAAAATTGTTCTGTTAGGGATACTGTTTGTTAAAGCAAATCTCCCTAAGCAAGGTGAAGGTTACCTTGGGCCTGGCAGAAATTTGTAAATTAGTGAGTGTTTTTTTGTCTAGCTTTTCTGCTGTACTTTTTTCAAACTGTAATTCTGTAACAGATTCTAAGTTCTCAGCCCATATGTGAAACCTTTACTTCTTGAATGCAGTATGAAAAAAATGATATTTAAAATCCACTCCAAATATAGTCTGTATCTGATTTGAGATAATCTGATAAGAGTTCCTAACACCCATTTTAGTTTCAGGTGTAATTTGTCCCAGCAGTCCTCCTTTCCTTTGCAGCATCTCTGGCAGCAGGATCCTGGGAGCTGCCCCTCTTTCCAAAGGTTGAGCCTTTTCTTTGCAGGAAGCTGAGTGCCATGTTGCATTTCTGACCTGTGTGGTCTGCAGTAGAAACACTTGCTTTTCTTAATTAATGCGGAGTAGTTGTTTGATTGAGTTTTACTTGCTGCTTGCATGTGTCAGCAGTGACACTTTATCCATACAAGACCCCTGTGTTACAGCTACCAGTCACACAAATTTATTGGTTTTGTTACATGGTGAGGTTGTTATTGAAAACTTAAAATTAAATTACTGTTCTGCATTACAGCATGAATTCTTGTTGTATTATTTAAAAAGTGGGTGTGAGAACATTCTCTATACTGTTATGAATGCTACAATTATCCACTGTTTCAGTCCCTCAGCTTGCTGTTTTCTGTTTCTTGGGTGTTTTTCTCCTTCAGTTTCTCTCAATTTTTCTCAAAAGAGCAGCATGAAAATATATTATCTTGCTTCCAAGTGCATTCTAGCACAGTTGGTTTCTCAGAGGACAGCACAGTCATAAGTGGCTTTAGTAGTACTTACTTCCTCCGCTAGTGCAGGTATCAGTGGCTGTCAGAAGTGGGACAAGTGAAAAGGCTGCAGCAGCTCTGTTAGAAGTGGAAGTACTGTCATGTGCTTGTGAACATTTAAGAATTTTTCTTTTGGAGTTAGATGGTCTACTGAGTACAAGTGCTGCATGTGTGCCAATTGCATTTTTCCTTCTGAGAAGGAACTATTGGTGCAAGGTAGGTATCCTGGCTGTACTGTGGCTGAACTGGTGAACTCAATCTTCTCACCATCTCACAAAAATTGATTCTCAACTGTCCTTGTCTTGAGCTTGCTTGTGGTTGTCCCTGGCATCCAGCCAAAGGGGTGCTTCTTGCCTGTTTCCAGCATTCTGGGCCCTCTGATTCAGAGCTAACTCAGACACGCTCAGAGACACAGGCACAGTCACATCACACACCATCAGATACACTCAGGCACACAGTCACATACCCTCACACTCCTGCACACACGCGTGTGAGTGTGACCGTGCGTGTCTGAGCGTGCATGAGTTCATGCGAGAGTGTGCGCTCAGACTGTAGAGAAGAGGGACTGATGGTTGCAGTTAATGGACAGAGATCAGAACTTACAGCATCACTTCAGTTTGCACACATGGCTTTTTCTCAGACTAGGTATGCTGGTTGGGTTTTTCTTTCTTTTGGCTCACTGGGACTTGTTTTAAATTCCTACTGTCCTAGAAACTGAGTGTGTTTAACTTACCTTTCAGGACATCTTATGCCCCTAGAGTACGTTTGATCTGGCTTTTTAATTCAGTGAACCTCAGCTGATTTCCCACTTACCAAAGGCTGTGAAGCAACTTTGTAGCTGATTATATAAAAGCACCATGAAACAACTTCACAGGAATTCCATTCACATCTATCTGAACTTTTAAAGTCACCTCAAATTTTATTCAGTTGGGCTCAGATGGAGATGCTTGCTCTGTCTCTTGAAAGCTCCAGTATCTACTAAACCCTGAAAAGAATGGTGTAATTGATCATATTTAACAGTATGAAGCAGTGAGTAGTATTCATCTCTGACCTAAAATGTGTGAATCCAGACTCATTAGGCTGTCTGTGACCTAGAACAATTCTGGCTTTTGGAATGCTGCAAATTGTAGGAGAAAAAAAGAAAAATCTCTTGCCTGCAGGCTAGTTAGAGGTGTTAAAAACTCTAGTTCTCAGGGACTCAGCATGTTGCAGGTCCATCTTAAGACAGATGTCACAGGTGTGTTATAAAACCTTCCTAGCCTTCTCTTAGCTTGGCTAGTGTTAGAGGCTAGACTATCCATCCTATGTTCATAAAAATTATTTCCATAGCAGACAATAACACTGTAAGACAAAGGCAATAAAGGATTTTTGTAACTGTTGCTGAAACATCTACAGCTTGGTGCCAGATGGCTGGCATGGGGATCTAAAACAAAAAACGTGGGATTTTGTGCTTAACATTACCTTATGTCTAGTCTTCGTCTATTAGAAACTGAAATCTAGATGATGTAAGATTTCAAAAAGCTCATTCATGGAAACATAAATGTACACTTTAATATGTGGGCTGCACTGCGCAGCCTAAATAACATAACTGGTTTACTTGCAGAGTTGTATCAACCAACCATGACATTTTGGGTTTGTGAGCAAAGGAAGGAAAGGTGATTTATATTTTGTATTTAGGAAATATCTTTGCCAGGTAAAGAAATATTTATAGCTGAGGCTCTCAACTGAAAATATCTTGTCATTAATCTTGGAAAGATACAGTCAGTGGAAGTGTGGCTTATTTCAGTAGCTGTAAAGATAGTTCAGCTGGATTCAAAGTCCTATATTATCAGTTTGTGCTATGGACAAAACCAGACAGAAAGCCAATGCAGTTTATGAAACACCATTGTGTAACATTGTGCAGTGCTTTTCAGCTAGATTTGCCGCCATTTTCTTGAGCAAGATATGCATTAAATTTTGTAACACCACAGACTGTGAAATTTGTACACTGAAAAAATTAATGTTGCCTGTTATTAAAAAGTAGTATAAATTTCTGTTATCTGAGAGTCCAAGAGCCAGTGTTTAAAGAAGTAAGGTTACCAACCTCTTAAATCGTAGACCATGAGTTTTGCACAGACCAGTCTCACCTCTTAAAATCTTCAACTGGTGGGTTATAATAAATAGTAAATATTATGCTTCAGGACACTCCCAATCCACTTGACTTTACAGAATGTTAGTTAGTGTGTTGTCTTGAACTCTCAAACTTTTCTTTCTTGTCTCTCTTATCTCACCTTAGAATCTTTGTGGTTATCTCTTTCTCTGTATAACAGAAAAGACATGGCAGATGTGCAGAGAACACTGTCTTTTAATTCACAAACTCAGAAATGGCATATCTTTGTCAGACAGCTCAGGCAGTACAAATTTATCATCCTCTTTTTATTATCCAATTCACTAGTTTTGGAATAACTTTCACTTACATGCTCTGATGTTAAAATATTCTGTTCATCTAGTAAAGCCAAGCTCTATCAGGATTTGCATGTCCCACTTAATTTGATCACACTCTCTGATTTGGGGCATGTGTCTTATTTTGTTATTTGAAATGTGAAGCTATTCCTATTTTTGTGAAGTTTGCCAATAAGTGCTCTATCAGCCGTCATAGAAGGGCTACTTCATGCTTTAACATGAAAGTTTCACTGAAATGCTAGGCTTAAGATGACTATTCAGAATTGCAAACTATAGATCTGATTTACATTGCATGCATTTATAACATTTCTGGGTTACTTGTGCGTTGTGTTTTGGGATGGAGGAGCAAAAGAACCATCAGTTTAGTTTCTTATGTCCCAGTAAAATAGGTCTAAGAACATGCTGTAAATCTGGTACACTTATATTTGAGGGACTGAATACTCATCAGACAATTCTATCAAATATGTATTTGCAGTCCTACCAAAAGAATGCTGCATTCCTTTCCAATTACAAATAAAATGGACTGAGAAAAATATAAATGTTTGTCTTGCTGATGTTTTTGTGATGGGTTTCCTTGAACTGTCCTTCTGATTGCTGTATTCTGCTTTTGTTTTGTTTCTGATCATTAAATTCTGATGATCTAAAATCAGTCATCTATATGCTGCAGGAAAGTCTATTTTAGGTGGCACCATTTTTTTTTATAATATTCAAAATAGACTTTTTTATCTAACACATTATAAGATTAAAAGCCAGGAAACAGCATGTATCCTGAAATGTAATGAGCCGTACAGAAACGCTTTTTGTTGCCCACTTTCACAGGTGCGATTTGTGAAGAATGTGACTTCGTGGAAGGAGATGAAGCCGGGGTTTTACCATGGCCATGTATCGTACCTGGACTTCGCCAAGTACGTTCCCGGGCGGTTCCTGCGGAGCGCCGGGGGCTCCGGCCGGGCTGCCAGCGCCCTCTAGCGCTCGGAGCCTGGCAGCTGCAGCTCGGGGCCAGCCCGCGCCCTGGCGTTCCCGCGTGGCCGGAGTTTGGGCTTGTTCTTCACCGAGTTCTCTTGTTTTCTTGCATGATAAAATGTAGCCGAGTCTCATTTAAAAAAGAAAACGTTTATGTACTGGGATTAGTATTCCTTGTCTAAATTCCAAACTTGTTTTGCTGAAAATCATGGCTTTTCTCTGGAATACTGGCAGTTCTGGTTTAGGGTTGGCTTCCCATTTGGAGAAGTTTAACATACCTGTTCTCAAAAATGTTTCATATAAAGAGTGACACTGCCTGCCCTCTTAAGTTATGTAATTCTTCTCTACCTTAGTATCCATTTACTCTTTATTGAAATATGAAAAGTTATCTTTTGAAGTAGTTTTCTGGTCTATAATAGTTTGATTTGCTAGAAAAAGCATTGAAATAATTTTTGTGGAGTTAAATGCTGCTACTTCTAAAATTAAATTAAATAAAATATCGTAAAAATCTTCCCACTGACTTCAAAGGTTCAGGATCATATCTTTATTCCCACTTTCATATGTTTCTTTTCTTGTCTTATTTTTGCTTCTGGATCTAAAGCTGTGATCCTCAGTAGCTCAGTCTTATGAAACCCCCCTTGAACTGACAAGTCAGTTTTGCTTAAGATGCTTACTAGGCAGTGCTTCACCTTGCACTTGGAGCATGTGGAAAATGGTTTAAAATTGAAAGTGGAATTTTCAGATCTCATTACATTTGACTGCACAAATGATAGTAACCACTACTTTTACCACTTGCTGCTCAGCGTTTCTATGTTTCCGTGCATTAAAGTATTTATTTAAATTCTTTTTTGTATGTAATAATTCCTTTCATTTAGTCATTCTTTTTAATTACTCATTCTATCATTTACACTGATTTTTAATTTGGACTTTTTATTACATAGAATGAGATGGAGAAATGAGACCTGTGCAGATTCCCAATCCAGTACATTATCAGAAAATGTTAAAAGCTATCGTAGTAGCTGAAAATGATCAGTGGCACCAAGTTTACAAAAAGTAACAGGCAAAAAAAATTACTAACAAATCAGTCAATCAAATAAAATATATCAGAATTCATTAGTTTCCTTTCTGCCTCTTTAAAAGTAAAATGCTTCAACATTAATAAATGCTTTAACAGCTTTCTGGTGCAGCAAAGCTGAATGTTTTCAGCTTTATGAACTCGTGTACAAAATAACATTCTCAGATACTGGAAGTCCTAAAGCTAAAATATTTTGCATCTAGAAAGCATCTAAGCAATTTCACAGATTTCTTTCATCTGCATCTTCCCTCTGGGACTATGTTATCCTTGTCTTTGTTGTTTGTTATCCTTTCACCTGAGTGATTTTTTTTTTCCCCACAACAGCTTACTTTCTCATACTTTGGGTTTTCATTATTAAAATAATATCTTGAATACGCTGGTTGTGCTTGGCAAGGCCCACACCTTTAAGGCTGTGAGGTATGTTCTTGTAATGAACATTCTTGTAGTTAAGATGTGGAAAATATTTCAGAAGAGTCAATGCTTCCTTATACACGGACATCAGACTTAGGTCCACTGTCAAATATCAGAAGTACCTCTTAAAATATGCTGACAATTGAACTATTGGATTCCATCAATAACTCACAGTACTGAGGACAGGTTACTGTAATCCATCCATGTAGAAATTATGGTAATAAAAGTTAAATTCTTTTCCCTTTTCTTTTTGTTTTTAAAATTTCTTATCCACTCTTATTCTGTATTTTCTCTGGTAAATAGTTGGGAAAAAAAGTTCTTTGACAATGCAATTGCCAATTCATTATCATTTTTAATAAAGCTACAGTAATAACTTATATTACTAGTAGGTTTATGTTACTGTAATTGGAATAGTTCTGCAAGCTGGTGTGCAAATGCAGGTGATTGTACAATCCAACACAAGCATTTCGAAGGACTTGGACATCTTCATTTAACCCACGGGTCTGTGCTGCCCATTGATTGAGTCTGCTGCTGTGTGGAAATGATTTGTTACAGCTTCCTCAGCATTTGCAGTAATCTGTGGAAGGGGACAGGTGCATGCACTTCAGTGGACCTTAAAGAGGGTGAAGTTCAAAGCCTGGACTTTGCATCAGAATGGTTGAAACATTCACACCCTCTGCTCTGCAGACTCTGGGAAGTCTGGCATGCAGACAGATGTCAGCAATTCTGCCTTAGAGTGCTCCAGTCTGTCTCATTGGTACTCTACTGGCAGCATTGGAGAATCATTTGCTCTTTCTGTAGCCTTTAACAATTTCTCTGTCTGTAGTGCTTGTTTTTGGCAAAAGCAATGCTTGTTAATTTTTTTTTTCTAACTCCTTCTTTCTGCTGCTTTTGCTACGTTTGTGTTCTTCAGCTTTTCAACTTAACATTCCTCATATGCACAGTATCTGGTAGTAAAATTTACCCCTTTAAAAATCATGGTACTGCATCTTAAAACTATGAGTGCTCTGTTTTAGCCAAGCTAGGAGGCCTGAATGGCCCTCTTTTGAAGCAGAATGCTTTCCCAGTTTGCATAGGAATAGAAGAGAACTTTTTTTTCCAGCTTCTAGCTTTACTTCAGGGCACTCGACACACTTGCAATTTTCATTGTGATACAAACTCTTTAATATTTGGATACCATAATTATTTGCCACGGTATGTCTCAGTTGGAAAAGAAAATAAAACTGACCAATGTATTGTAAAAGCTGACTTGAACATAGATCACTGAAAGGTAGCATTTGCAGAAAACAGTTTGGTGGTTTAAATTTTTCTCCTGTGTTGTACAAGCTTACCACTTGATTTCATCAGGCTTCTGTTTGTACTGGAGTACATCAAAATTTGCTTAGGGTAAATGTCTAAGGAAAAATTTAATGTCTTTGGATAGGAAAGTTAATATGGTTACAGATACTGTCTTAGACTTATATTTGATAAGCATAACTGTATGCAGTCAACCCAGGCAATGGGCTTTCTGCTCTGTCTTCCGGCTGCTAGAGTTAATGTCTCTGACAACTGGAGACTTGCCAGGAAAACCATTCATAGCATTGCAAAGCCCAGTTCACAAGGGCAGGAACTCAATGTCAAACTTCCTTGTACTTATTATAAACATGTATGTGGCTGCTAAACTAGTTAAGGCATTTCTGGAGTCAGGATGGTTGTGTAAACATTTTTAGTATCTATTTGTGTGACAATATGTCTGTTTTGTTTGTTTAATAATAAACCTGTAAAATCATAATCTTAGGCAGACTGAAATTGAACTTAGTTTCACATCCATGTAATGCACTGGATATGAGGATGAAAAGAAGTGATCATTAAACTTCCTGTCAGTGGCATGTATTCTGTGTATGGATTTCAGTTGTAGCAATAAAGACAGGCTTTTACATATTAGATGAGAAGCTTTGATTTGTCCTTTGAAAGATGTTTTTTCCTCTTTTGCTTTAGATTTGGTGTTAAAAAGAAACCAATTTACATAAATGTCATAAGAGATCCTATAGAACGCCTAGTTTCTTATTATTACTTTCTGCGCTTTGGAGATGATTACAGACCAGGGCTACGGAGGCGAAAACAGGGGGATAAAAAGGTAAAGTACACCTAATAATATATGCTGAATTTACTAAAATTAATGTGAGAACAATTTGAAAAATGCCCTGATAAAAGCCAAATCGTTCTTTTATCAGCCTTGGTAATAGTGGTGGCTTTGTAAGTTATAGTCTCCATTTCCTTTCCATACTGCAGCAGAGCATGACATTAGTAGGTTCTCTGTACCCTTATAACTTCACTGTATGTCACAATTTCTTAAAAAGTTAAATAAAATATTATTTTAGTTGTTATTAGGTATCCAGAATTATAATTATCAAATTAGGCTTATCCTCCTATGTAAGAAGGCTACATTTTTTCTTGTTGAAGACTGAGACACATTTTTTCAGCAAAAGCTGTAGAACTGCTGATGCTTTGGCTTTGTTGTTTATTTTCATATAATTAGCAACCCAGTTTATTCTATTTTTTAAAAATGTAAACGTTGTAATGTGTTTCTGGAAACTGTGTAGTATGATACATAATTTCTGTACTTCCTCCTTGTGTCTAGGTGGCTGTAGATGAGTTCAGGTTAGCACATTCAAACATTGACTACTAACACAGTTTCAGAATGGCAACCTCATTCAAGCTCCATAATGGATCTGTTCCAGAAAAATCTATGCATCTACTGTCATGGTTTGCAGTATGACTTTTTCGGGCATGTTGGTTTGGATTTTTCTTATATTGGGAAGAAAAGCAGGGTCTTAAATATATGATATTGCTTTACAAAACTGTAGCTAGAACACTGTGGAATCCTGTAAAATGTAATGAATTTTTGTACTTTACAGAGCTAAACACTTTATACAGTTTCAGGGATGATATTTTCTTAAGCTGATGCTATTTTTCTGTAATGTTGTCAATTTAGTGTAGTGCTGTGTGAGTGCAAAGAGACATTGAAAAAACAAGCAAAAGTCACACAAAATACAGCTTAGTCTATAAACACCATAACAACTAATAAACGTGAGTATAATTTTGTGTGCTGCCCCCATCCAAATAGTGCTTCTTAAATATTCAGAGCAAACCATTCCTGTTTTCTTTCCAGTTGAGAACTAACTGGTCCTCTGTTATTTAGGCTTTAGCGCCATCTTCAGCTGCTGCATTTCATTCCGTTTGTCTAGGTATCCTGAAGCACAGCAGCATAGGAAAGCTTCAAGTATAAATTGAAATTAAGCTTAAAAATTATCTTTATAGAACTGGGTAAACAGATGAACAGGTGATGTGATATGATATCATAAAGGCATTTTTTAAAAGATAGGATCTCATCTTTTGTAGCCTGTCTTCCTCTTTCCTGCTGGAGATCAGTCACTTGGAAAGCTGAGCATGCTGCTAAGTCTGAGCTTTTTCTAGGACATAAAACTTAGTAAAAAGAGTGAAATTTAACAGTGTTTATTTTAATTTTGAATTCTAATTCAAACAACCCGGTTAGGTAGTCACTGGGAAACATGCCAAAAATCCTTAGTGTTGCTGCTTGGTAGACTGCACTGTAAGCTTTGATTTGCTGGGGAAGAAGGTAAAATGCATTTCTGTTTATAATGCTTGCAATGCATTGCATTATTAATTTTATGTTTTTCTGTTGAAGATTCTTTTTACATTTTGTCACTATGATACCACTTTCTTTAGGTCTGAGAGACTTAGTTGTTGCTGTACAGATTTAACATGTTCTTTGAGCATTTAAGTTCATTTGAAGTGAAATTTATTTACTATATCAAGCTTCTGGCTTCTTTCTTGTAAATCAGGTAGTGCTGTTTTTCCAGTGTCCCTGGGGAACTGTCCATGTATAGGTGATCTAAGTTTTGCATACATTAGTTATAAAATTCAGTAAGCTCAAAAATGGATTGAGCCAATTGCAGAGTCGTTATTCTAGTATGTGTTACAGTAGGTTCATGAAAACCTCTTAAGTTGAAAAGTAGGGAAGGCCAGAAATTACTTCTACTAGAAGTCAGATGTTCCTTTATTAGTGGAAAAGAATCTCAATGTATTTTATACTCCTGTCCCTTCCTAGTCCATACCACAGCATTTATGTAGAAGAATTCTTGACTAGGTTGTTTTCTGTACCCCTGTGCTTCCAGTCATAGATATCTTGGCTCCAAATGCAGAGTCTGTAGAGGCAAGAGTTTCTTATAATAAAATCTCTGGACAAAGCAGCCAAGGTAGGTGCATAAGAGGAAGTGTGGAAGGAAGTCTGTCCTATTTCAGCTTACTTAGAAAATGGCTTGCTTCCTTTTGCTTATTAACTGTAAAATAAACTGCAGGTATAAGCAGAGAGATCTTTCTTTGCACAGATGCCAGTTCATTTTTAGTATAAACATTCATAATTTAGAAGGTGCATTTAACAATAGATCAGTGCAGAATTTCCCTAGAGAACTATGCTGGGGAAAGCATACCAATGTCTTGTTTTCCTACTTAAGCTGCATTTTTATCTATGGTGTACGACGTGCACAAGCTATTCTAAACCCAGAGTTCAATGTGAACCAAGGCACCACAGTTTACTCCCTGCTTTGGCATAGTATCAATAATTTTTTGAGATTATCTCATATACTGCACCTCAAAATAGAAGCAAATTATGTTGTCCTTGTTCTTAACCCCAAATAATTACACAAATGTGTTTTTACATAGTTGCTTTGAACAGAAACTTGTAATTATACTGAAGAAGCAATCTAAAAAGTTGTCCATGCGATCTATTATTTTTTTAAATATATCCTACGTACAGGCCTTATATCTTGATTAGAAATATCATAAATACTTCCTTTATGGTGACACAGTAAAGCATTTACTAATTCCTTCCACTGCTAATGGAGTTCCTATTGTAACTGTGTTACTGCAGTTGAAACTCTGTTACTACAGCTGTGTATCCACCTAGAGAGCAATACTGAATGGAATATTCTGTTATGCCCTGAACAACTTCTTTTCAGTTCTTCGGATTGCCAAAACAAAATTAGCCTCTGAAATGGCAGTTACTTGTCATTATTCAAATGTAATAGAGCCTTGTTTAATCTAAAACCATAAAGATAACCATAAAGGACTGTCCAAGGACTATTTACTTGAGGCAGTAGATCATCCTAGTAACACTGTGAAAGCAAGGCTTGAGTTTTTCTTTTCTAGAACATCATATACATGTTTTTCTGTCCTCACTACATTTAGCAACTAACCAGTTTGAGATGTTTGATACATATGAGATTTTAAAGCTCAGCTCAATTTTGTGTTTGTTCCAGACCTTTGATGAATGTGTGGCAGCTGGAGGTTCCGACTGTGCTCCAGAGAAACTTTGGCTTCAAATTCCATTCTTCTGTGGCCACAGCTCAGAATGCTGGTAGGGAGATAAATGTAGCTTGTTCATCAAGTACATCAGTGCTGAAACCTAAACTTTAACAAATTTCAATATGTAATCCAGTTGATAAAAGTGTGAGGGACTGAACAGAGTGAAGCAGTGGATACTTGAGTAGTGTGTTTTCTGTTGAAGATGGATTTACTGAAACAGTTTTGCAGTTCTTTAAACTAGCAGCATTTTACAATACTGTATCAGTAGTGCTATGAGGGAAAACATATGTTTTCAATTTTAAAAATAATTTTTGCAGATTTAGAGTCTTGACATTTTTCTCTTATGTCAGACTACAGTATCCTTCTTTTGGAATGGAGATATTTTAGTTCAAGCTCCTAAAGTTCCTGGGGAGTACACAATAATTGAGATCAGGATAAATTTATCATTTTAAACCTTTACCAGATATCCAGTAGTCAGTGCTACTTAGCAGAAACTGAAACAAAAGCAAATAGTGTTCATCTGTCAATGCAAAATATTTTATAATAATGGCAAAGACTTTGAAAAACTCTTTAGCAAAAAAACCAAAAAAACAAAAAACCCAATAGAGTATTTGAAAGATTCTGAGTGATATCAAGGGCAATTATTTGTCAAAGGTTTTGTTCATTCAAACACAAGCAAAGTAAATGGCCACTTGGGAGGTCCTCTTTCAGTACCTGTTGTTCAGACCTATCTACTCTCTGGCCATGTGGAGAAGCAGAGAAAGAAAGAAGGTCCAAAAGGGAAGGTATGTTCTTGCCAGATTTCTGGTATCTAATGTGAAAGTAGAGACAGAGTATTAATATTGAGACAATGTAAATTCTAGAAAAATTGCTTAAATAGAGGCGTTAAGCATATACACACACACTGGGTGTTTTTCTTGATACTATTTTATAAGTAGAGGAGTCACACTTTTAGGTAAGAACACAGATGAGAGAAACTGGAAAGGGAAATGAAGTTAAGAATTGTTATAACTTGGAATAAGTCTTGCCTTTCCTATACAAATGTCCTGTTGTGAAGTAATCTCCATCTAGGGACTAAGGATTGTTGGCTGACATCAGACCTTGCTATAATTGTTCTCTGTCATTTTAGGAATGTGGGAAGCAGATGGGCTTTGGAACAAGCCAAATACAATCTGATTAATGAATACTTCCTAGTGGGAGTTACTGAAGAGCTTGAAGACTTTATCATGTTACTGGAGGCAGCTTTGCCCCGGTTCTTCAGGGGTGCTACAGAACTGTACCGGACAGGTATTCAAATAGTTGATTTCCATGGATTTTTCAACCACTTACTGCATTTTTTAGTGTGAATTCTTTAAATCTAGATGAATAGTTTTGAGTCTCTGCCATCACCCATCTCAGCTGGATGATGTTCCTATAGAAGAAACAAACTCTTTTTCAAAGATTATTCTCAGTTCTCTCTTTCTTTCTCTTTCTCTTTTCTTTCTCTTTCTCTCTCTCTCTCTTTCTCTCACTCTTTTGGGGGTGGTGCTAGTCCAAGTATTCTTCGGCCTTACACAAATTGTAAATATTTAAGGCTGGGGTAAAGGCAGATGCATAGGTATACTGCAGCTATGATGTGTTTGTAATAGAATATTTTTTTAAGGTTTTGCAGTGGCTTCAGCTTTTTAAAGTGGCTGATGTGGCAGATTTCCATTTCCTCAGAAGCCCTGCTGGAAATAAAGCCTGAGGGATGCAGAGACCCAAGTAGATCTTTATCTTCCTGGGCTCCTAGCTACGAGAAGTAGCTCCGTTTCTAGGAGCTGGCCATGCAATTTATGATGAAGAAAAGATCTATCTTAGCAGGGCTTCTAACTGCAAATAGAGAAAAGGATCTGATGTACAGAGCCTAGATATGTAGTATTAACAAGTTAATTACAAAGCAACAGCACTCCTTGGAGAAAATCTGGCCATCAGTTTGGTCATCTTTGTCTCAGAAACTCTGCAACAGAGATGTGGCTTATGTATCATTTATGATAAGACCATAGTATCCTATTTAGATGGGAGAATAATGGTTTAAATGCTATTAGTAGAGACGATATTTTGATTAGAAGTAGACAATTGAAATCATGCAAAACCAAGATTATTTTCTCCTTTATAGAGAGCTACAGAGAGCTACACCAGAACAGGAGGGTTTTTGATAGCCTGAGTTGAATATAACCTTCCCTGGAGTTATTTAAAAGACATGTAGAAGTGGTGGAGGTATTTAAAAGACATGTAGGTGTGGCACTTGGGGACGTGGCTGACCGGGACTTGGCAATGTTAAGTTTGTGGTTGGACTTGATGACCTTAAATGTTTTTTCCAACCTAAATGTTTCTATGATTCTATGAAAGAAATCTCTGCAGTTTCTAAAATTCTTAACATTTGATACCAGATTAACATCTAAATAATTAATTTTGAACTCCAGTTTTGCTCCAGGTAGATTATATGGAATAATCTTATTCCTTGAATGAATGTTGATTCCCTGGGTTTATTGGAGCAAACAGGAAGAATTGAAAGAGTGGATACAAAATTGATAAACATTTAGTGAGAGAGGCTGCAGTTTTCCAATTCTGCATGTTGTGTTAATAAATTTTGGATTAAAGCTTGCTCCTTCTAATGCATTTTATGAATGCACTGAGAGTATAAAAATACTGTCAATAACAAAGTACTGTAAACATTTTTTGAGCACATGAACTTGAAATTGAAGTTACTGCTTTCATTTTGCATTTAGGAAAGAAGTCGCATCTTAGGAAAACAACTGAGAAAAAACTTCCCACAAAAGAAACTATTGCCAAGCTACAGCAGTCTGAAATCTGGAAAATGGAGAACGAGTTCTATGAATTTGCACTGGAGCAATTTCAGTTTGTCAGAGCACATGCAGTTCGGGAAAAAGATGGAGAATTGTATATTCTGGCTCAAAACTTTTTCTATGAAAAGATTTACCCTAAATCAAACTAAGAATGCTATACTGTTAGATTTATGGACCTAAATCTTTGGCCACATCATCATCTTAGTCTTCAGCCATGGCATCTAGATTCCTTGTAGACCTCCAAGACGTTTCTTTATACAAGAAAAGTGGGTTGTGGATCACCTCCAGGGCTTTGGATATAGCTGTGTTGGTAATCCAGAGGCAAAGGCTTCATTTCTTTTATCTAACTAATATTTTCAGTGGGAGTCAATATCCTTAACCTGAAGAAATCTACACTGTAATTCAGAGTAATTAATACACAGCAGTTCTATTTGAAAATATAAACAATCAAAAAACCACTTCTGTTGATGCTCTTTTTAATTTTCGGAACAATTTATTTTCATTTATACTTCTGTGAAGAGGAAGTCATTTTTCCCCAGCTTTCGACATGGAAATTTTGGTTGTATACAGTATGAGTAGTCCTAATAACTGGTTGACATCTGTGCTTTGTTTTAGTGAATCATGTCACATGATATTAATTGGGATGGTTAATCATGTTCTGCTGAGAAATGCTGCTGCTGCTGGAGTTGCCCATATTTATATATGTGGTTTTATTAAAAAATTACAACTACTCATTAGTGTTAAAATGTTATTTTCACATTAATATTGTAAAAAGTTAAAGAATCAGAGCAGTGGGGTTTTTTTTGGTTTTTTTTTTTTAATCATCACCACCACTGATTGAGGTTGGGAAAACTACAAAGAAATTTGGTATTGTCTGCAGTTCTAGTGGATCCTTACGCAGTGGTATAAAAATTGTAAATTCAGTAAGTTTCTCCATGGATTCTTTGTAATAATTGTAAACTGAGGTATTGGTGAACCCATATTATGACTCTACTAGTGAGCTGTGGTATGGCTAGGGTTTTCCTACTACTTCAATACTTTTATCTGTAGAATATTTTTACTGAGGTGCTTTATAACGTGTTTTAAAGCATTGCATTTACAAAAGAAGTAAAATGCTGTAAATACTGCTTATTTTATGTATTTGGACCAAAAGGTTTAAAGTAACTAGTTTACAGTGGGTTTTTTTGCACCAGTTCTGTTATGTGTGAAGTGAAAAACATCACATCTACTTCCTGGTTGAGTTAACTGTTGGACATTGCTGAAACAGACTTCAGTGACCTCTCTGACTTCAATACCAGAATGTTTTCCAGGGATTCTCTTTACAGAAATGTTGTCTTCATCCTTTTATTAGGGTAAGAACAAGAAGAAAAATGTCCTGTGCAGTCTGGTTGGGAAAGATGCAGTGAACTTGATTGACGTAATTGTATTTATGTAACTGCCTTATGTGACTGTTGTAAATCTGTGAGTTGCCATTATTAACAATGTGAAACACCTGGCAGATGAAGTAAATTGAAATTTGAGAACAGATGTTTGGAGCCACTGCATTATAGCAAATGGCCATGGAGCACTGCAAGAATTTTTCTTATTGAATTTTCTTAAAGATACGAGTATTTACACAACTTCCACCTGCCTTTTCTTAAAAGTGCTTTTCACAGGGTTTCATTAGGAAGGCACTGAGGAGACAAAGAAAGGAATGGTAGGAAAGGTTTGAATTCTTAAGGTATGATGCTGAAAGTTTAGTTTAAAATTACTGAGTGGAGTTTCTTTAACCAGCTTGTTCTTGTAATGAAAACAAAGGAAATGGAAAATGGTCTGTGAACTAGATGTCTGCAGCCAAAAGCAACAGCCCAGTTACAGAGAGGATAACGAGAGACTATCAAGTACATCTTGCAGTTTCTTTGTTTTCTTAGATTTTTTCCCTTCTGATTTTAAAAATAGATCTCTCTTTGTTCTTCCCAAATAATCAGGGAAGTTCCTTCTCATAAGTTACCATTTATATAGCGTGAACCATGCATAAAACTTCCTGTTCTAGTTCTTGTCTGTTGACATCAGTAATAATGCCAACATGTTTGGATATAGGATGTGTTAGGTCACACATGAAGACCTGTTTCCTAGCTAATGAAAGAAACTGAGTCATACACAAAAAGTAGTTAATGGAAATCTAAAAGTTTTCATTGAAAAGCAGACACTTTTTTTAAAAAGTAAAATACATGTTTATAATCCCAGGAAAGATTTCCACTCAGTGATAGTTTTTTGATAGTTTTTCTTATTATCTTGCTGTAATTCAAATTAATTTACCCTCTTGAATCTCCTTCAGAATTTTCAGCAGAGCACCTCTAAGAGAGCTGAAGAGCTTGCTAAGTGAAGTGCAAAATATTCATCTAAGTAATGAAATAGGTATGTAGACAAATGCTTCTCTGTTGATAAGAAAACAATTGACAAAACTTCTGCTGATTTCAGTAGGGTCTACAGAAACTACTTCAATTCTGTAAGCAGTTTTGAAAGTTATGTTTCTTGTTTTTCCTTCCAGGATTTAGAATTTCTTAATTACAAGTCTCCAATAACAAAACCAATATAACAATGCAATTTTTTTTACTTTTAAAAGAGCAATATATTTTTCATGGTTCATGTAAGATAACACATTTTATTTAATCAGATATCATTTCCTGTTCTGTGAACTGTAAAGGTTGAGACAAACAAGAATTTTAGGAATATTTTTTAGAAATGCTAGCAACAATTGGAGCGATACTCATTTCTGATGTACTCAGAAAATGTGATTATCTATAGAATACAGAAGGAACCAAGACTGTCTACTTTTATATCTAGTGCAACTAATAAAGACAACTGTGAACTTGAAATAATTTGAACTTAAAGCTATCAACTTGGATTTCCTAAAAGACTGTTTAGGAAAAGGAGCTTTACAGATTTGTAATACTCTGTTCTATTTGTCTTCTGTGTGGAAACAGAAACAATCCAAGTTGTTGCCATTAAAAATATTTTACAGTATATAAATATGATTTATCTCATGTATTTTCCCTTAATGACTCATAGAGGAAAGCAGCAATATGTGAATTTTTATTTTTGCAGGTTGTATGATCAGTAAACTACTATGCAGCCTCCTGAGCATGGATCTTTTAACTGGAGTCGCTATACTCTCTGTAGAGGAGTGAGATTGGCTTTTTGTAGGACTAAGTTCATTTGAAAGGTGCTGAAATGCTCATATATCTACATATAGTTGAGAGTAGGTTTTGTTACACTGTTCTGTACTTTCTGTACAAAAGTGCCACCCAGATTTTGTGCAAAACTCTAGCTCTGTTGAAACTCTTGATGTCAGCCCAAGGCACGAGGTGCTGCAGTGCTGGCGACTACACAGCTCTACCCACAGCATGCCTGGGGCACTTGTGACACTCTGGGCAGTGCTGGCAGGAGTGCAACAGTGGTTTTAGCTCTTTCCCTTAATAATTCTGCAGCCACACAACAAGAATTTCACTTTTATTTTCTTAGTGCATCTATAAGCAGACCCAAGGCTAGGATGCAGAATGTCCTCTGTGCACATTCCTGCTTGTTCTGGGTGGATTTTCTAGCAGTCTCTCTTATTGGTATGCTGATCATGGCTTCATTTTCAAAGACACATTAAAATTTATAGCTATACAATGTAGGAGATGGAGAATCAGCCCATCCTGGTCATTTGAAATGCCTTTTCTGGGTATTTTGTTTTCTGAAGATACGTAGCTATTTTTACATTACCGGAATAAACTTTTGCTTATTGATGATCTCAGAGTAATTCTATCTTATATGGGAAAAATTCAGTTATTTTCTTTTACACTTCTGTTAAAATTTTCCATTAAGCTTACCTGGCTTAATGTGTATGTGTATACTTAAAGGTGTATGTGACAAAAAGGTGTGTGGATGATACCGTCTGAACTGTGCTGCTTAAGCAGTCAATGGAAAAGCCTGATTCAAGTGCACTGCCAATCTAGCTCTTCAAAATTAGAGCATATTTGATGACTACTAGAGATTAAACTTAAAGAAAGTTTAAGGCTGCTTAGTTGGATGGATGCTTTCTTTACTGTAAGCCTATGCAACTGTGTAACCTTTGCAGCAGTACTTATAGAAAGAGCCTCTCTTCCTGATACTTTCCTGGAGCATAATTATAAATGTTCGTACACTTGTACTGTCTGATATTACATCAGCAGCTTTCCGTGGCTTCTGCAAAAGAGACAGGTTTGTGAGCATTTCTAAAGCAGTACTGAATGTAATTTTGAAAAACATGGATTGTGCTTCATGACCTTTTTCTTTTTAAACACACACACAGCTAAATAGTGCCTTTTTTCCTCACAATCCATGCTGAAGATGCTTGCTCCCACTCACTCTCCGTAAATTGATTCATTTGTGCAATACTATTCCGACTTGAAACAATTTTGTCACAGCTGTTTGAGAAATTATCTCCATTTTTCCTCACTGTGCTGCCAGCTTTCTGTTGTTTAAGTGTTTCAGTTGATTACCTAATGCAAATGCTATAAAATAAAACACCCATTGGGAAAGGGAAAGAAAAGAAGTCTGGTGTCCTGTCTTAATATTTGCATGTCACATTCACATTGAATGCTTTTTTTCTGGAGCATGTTGTTTTACAGTATTGTGAACTTTGTTGGCAGCTACTATGATTTTGGAGGGGAGAGACAAGCTGGAGTGTAGCTCGTCTGTAATAATTTCATACAGCTATAACCAAATATATTTAGAGGCCGTTAGAACTTGCATGGGCTTTGTGAGTGGAAGTTTTAAGTTTCTAGGGGGTATACACTGTGCTGAAGGTGTCAATGAAAAGTTCTTGATATTAAAGCTAAGATTTATAAGAACAGAAAACTGGCATTAAAACAGTGGATTGATGCCTTTGTGCTTCCCTGCCTGAGGAAACAAATGACCAACCAATTGCTGTGGTATAGGAACACCCTCAGTTACTGCAGTGCTGAGAGTGGTGTAAGGACTTGAGTAGACTAGAAATGTTGTTTGCATTTGTAAGCAAAGACTTAGAACAAGAAAATGCAGTGAGCATGGGTATGCTGCTGTTTAGGATTTCTGAGGCATACTATAACCATTGCTCTATAAACATTCTTGGCTGTGTGTGCTATGGAGCTGAACATCATCTGACCCTGCCAAGTTTCTTAATGCAATAGTTTCTAAATATGTAGTTATCAGCCTTGGCAATTAAGAACCATCATGCAATTACTCAGCAACTTCCACTTGAGGATTTTGATGGCTTTTAAATCCCCCTTTTGTTGAAAATAGAATTTTCCTTGCTCTTGTGAATGGAAGTGATAGGTGTAGTTGTGCACAGGAAACAAAGTCTCTCTGCTTTTATTATCCGGGAGAAGTGGAGGAAAAAAATGCCTGTATAGAGGACTTCCTAAGGTCACTGTACCTGTCTCTGAAATGATGTAGGAAATAGAATGACAGCCAAAAAAAAGTTGCAATACAAGAAAAAGCTTTATTTAAAATGACAGTATCTCCTCCTCTGAAAGACAGAATGACTGTAGTGTATGTAGTAGGTGTTGGTTGAACCATTTTTTAAGTGATGCTGCCATTTGCCTGTGTAATTAATCTCAGCAGTTGGAATTCATGAGAGGTGAGCGATAGAAGGGAAAGGTGGTTTTTGTTCCAACCAATTTTTTTTCAGATCCTGTATTTTCATTTTATTTATTGTTTGCATCTTGCAATTGATTTCAGTATAATTTCCTTACTTTTTAATAAAATAAAAGAAGTTGCTAGTGAATGTCAAAGCAATACCCAGATGTTTTCTTCAAGCACAAGTCCCCTGCTATGACCTCCTCCCCCAGCTTCATTACCACATAACGCAGATGTGGTAACTTTCAATAAGAGCTAATTTAAAGGACTAATAATTCTCCTTATTAAAAAAACCTCTACAAAGAACACCTGTGGCCTAAAAATGAAGGCTTTAAGACCTTTAACCTTGTCATAATAACCAACTGCATCCTCATAAAAATGGAAAATACTGTGATAAACATTCTCTGCCCATTTTCTGCACACAAGGCTGATCCTGAATCCATTCTCACATTTGGTACACACAGACATTAACCTTTTGTAATAAATATGACTGTCAAAATAATTGCAGAGAATAATCTTCCTACTGAAAAAAAATTAAAATCTGGGAACAAAATAGGTTAAAATGGTGATTCATGGGAATTGTGATTATAGTTCAAGTATACAAGTATTGCATTCCTCTGATGTTTTAAGAAATTATTCACTACTGTGCTTTATACATGTATGTTATTTCAAACATAGTTTCAGTATTAATAACAAAAAACCTTGTTCTGTTTTGAAAGAGAAACATACCTAATTTGGTATGATAATTTGAATGCTCTAACTCTACCAGAACTCTGAGTTTGATGCAGCAGTTACTGGAAAATATTATAAACTGTCTCTTTACCAAAAAAAGAGAAAGGCTAGTGTAGAGAATAATGGCATAGAGGGCCTAAAGGCACTATTATAGTCTTGACAATTATTGATTGCTGTTTTTAGCACAGAATAGAATTTGGAATACTTAATCTCCTTTATTTAGAATTTAATAACTTTAAAAATGTTGTATGACTTGGAAAATTGGCAAGAGGAGACGGAATGCTACAGACTTGTGCAGTTACAGGCTGGCTTTGTCAAGACTGCCTCACAGTATGTAACAATGGGTGTAAATACGTGCAAACATCATGCAAAGCAGTCAATATGGAAGGAGGGCTGTATTTATATCTGTGAAAACAGTCTGTAAAGAACAGAGGAAAATACAGGCAGAAATATAAACCACTATATATTGCAGTAATTGCTTAAATTAACAGCTATGATGGCTGCCTCTGGCCTAATTATCAGCTTGAGATCTTCAGTGCCTTCTCCTGACTGAATTCATGAACTTAAAGCTGCAGCCATTGAGGCTGCTGCTATTATAAGCAAGGCCTGTACACCAGCAAATGAAATGTCTCCTATTTATAACCCAGACCAAATACCTACTTCCCACACTTTGCTCCAGTACTACTTACAGCTAAGCCATAGATCTGGAAAAGTAAATTACATTGACTGGTAGGCTTGTGTGCTCTGCATTTCAGGTCTTTGCTTCTTGAAGATAAAATAATAATTGCATGATAGAAGTCAAATCCATAAAGTCTGGGAGAAGGCAACTTAATGTTCAGATTATGTGGCGCAAAAATGCTGCACTTTTTTTGTGTCCATTCAGAATGAGTTCACTGGCTCAGGCAGATTCCAACAAGACATCTGTTAATACTAAAGGCTACTTCAGAGAGATGGTTGGAAACATGAGTTTTACTTTCAGCAAAAATGGCTGTAAATGTTTGCCACAAAACTTTTCAACAAGGTTTTTGAGGGGGTTTTTTTTGTTAAAAAAAACCCAGGGAGTTTTCCCCTTAAAACAGAGCAAAACAGGAACACGTCAGTGCCCTCCCCACACTAGCAAACATTCTTTGTCAGTGTCCTTTTATTTTTTTATCCCCCAAGTTTGTGGAAAAATATGTATGAGTGTATGACATCTGTGTTCAGTCTCTCCCTCTTCTCAGCTGGCTGTATGAGATAGTGTGCTAGTTTTTGTTCCTCCACAAGCCTTCGAAAGGACAAGTCTTATCTTGCAGGTATTGTTGTGGGACATGAGATCACACTCCAGTGTGGAGTTTATCAAACTTGGTGTTTACTCAGGGTCACCTTTGAGAGCCTGGTGGCAGTGGAGGTCCCTGTGCTGTGCATGGGGGCAGCGCTTGCGTGTTGTGCTGCATTAGCTCGTGTGTGCCGCTGACAGCGCATACGACATTTACCCCATGTATCTGGCAAGGATATTTAACTTGGGGGCATATTTTTTCTTTTTTTAAAACTTTGTGCAGGAAAAGTGCCTGACAAGATGAGAATTAAGCTGCAATTAACATGTTTTATTGAGCAAAGCTTTGCAATAAGCTTACGTCTGTCTTTGGTTCTATACTCCCTCCTCCCCAACTCACCCAACCAGGAACATTCGAGAAAAATGAAGAGTGAATGACAAGGCCAAAGGCAGCTTTTGAAGACAAGGTTGAAAACCTTGTAAGTAGTCAGAGGCACAGGCAGATGCATGAATGGGCTTTCAAAACCCAGCTTCTTTGTGTCTCTCAGCATCTGAGTACCGTTGGGGCTGTACTCAGTTCAAGTACCTAGGAAACAAGTTTAAAAGAGCTTTCTGCAATGAAAGATCCTGATATTAAAGCTTGTTGCTCCTTTAACAACAGTGTTTTCCAAGGCAATTGTGTCCCTTGTGACAGAGAGGAGGGAGAAACCCTTACGTCATTATGGTTTATCATAGATGTTCACAGTTGATTGTTCAAATTAATTTCATCATTTCATGTCTAGTTTGTGTGTGGTAATTTAAACTCTTTCTTGTCCTTTATCATATGCCTGAAAAAGGTGTGTTTAAAATCCAAAATAGACTCTCTCCCATGCCAATCTCACTTTGTTTATCCAAATTCAAATAATGATTAAAGACTGGAAGTCTTCCTGTCAAGCTCCAAAGGTAGTGCAGAAGACTAGGAAATGAGAGACCTGGGTACCACAGCCATACTGGTTGTTCTAAAATTTCTTTAAGTTTGTGATACTCCATAACTAAAAGCAATGCAAACTAAATGTTGTGATATTTGACAGTATTTGTCAATTTTTCAGGTGTGGAACCTGACTTTAGCTATTTATTTTAATATGTAGTTACGTAATAAATTGTTCATGGGCTGTTTTCTTTCAGGTTGAGCAAGTATTGTAACCTTCTAGGAAAGCATAATATCTGCTTTTGTGACAAGATATTAACATTACAACACTTTGGCATCTGAGTTTGTAATTGTTGACTTAATTATTTTAAAACCAGCCAGAAAATTGGTTTCTGTTGTTTCATGCCTTGTTATGAAAATACTTATATAGATTTCTAACAATTTTTTAAAAATAATTTCCTTTTCATATTCTCTTCTGTAACCACATCTGCAAGAAAAATGTGAGTTAGAAACATTAATCATTTGGGAGCCTTGTGTCTAAGTCTTTGAAGACAAAGTGCTGCTTCTGCTGACTGTAGATGTTTTTGCCCAGGGTGGTTTCCTCTTTCCATATAAATCAAAAAACCCCATACTGCTGTTCTTCCCAAATCAGGTGGGGGCAGGGGGAACCCTCAAGGAATAAATAGCTGGTTTTCATGTGATGTTGCCACCACAAAGACAGGCCATCAATAGAATCTTAAAGGATTTTTGAGAAACAAAGTCAAATTTTCACCCTGCCCAAAGCTGGTACAAATCCTTACCCACATCACTTCAAAATTGTTAAGATTCCACTCTCTGAATGTCCCTTCAGACTGGGAGTGTTTCTTAGGGTCCTGCAGATTGGTTTCTAGGCTTCATCTGCTGATACATCAACTCTCAAGAAATGCATCAAATAATGAGATTTATTAGCATTTGTTGATGTCTCAAATTCCTGTGAAGAATACCCAAGAGATGGTAAAAACTGACTGCTAGCTGAAGACCTGTCTGTTGAAAGGCAGGAGAAAGATTAGTTGTGGGGTATTGGTGTCAGGTTTTAGGAATTATGATTTTCCAGTCTTTTAGATGACACAGAGCATAACTAAACATAAGTTTAAGTAACTTCCCCACAGTTACTCATCAGAGACAGATGTTTCACCCTGCACATTCAAAGTAGACAAACACAGGTGCCAGAGGTGAATTGCTGCATGTGGCATATCTCATCTTTCCACTCATCTCTGGGCAGCTGTTGTCATCATCATCTCTCCAGCAGAGAAAAGTCCCTCCATCAGGTAAGCACTTTCTTTACCTGTTTTGGGGCAGTATAGATGCTTGTTCTTTGTAGATCAATTAGACAAAGAGATGTGTTGGTATTATTGCACAGAAATGTTTTTATTGGCACATAAAGCAGCAGTGCTGCAGATCCAAAGGAAGCCTGTGTTGTTCAGAGGTACTGCCGTGTGGCTGCCAGGATATCTGCTTATTACTGGATAGTAGAATAAAGGGGACAGGATATCTGCTTATTACTGGATAGTAGAATAAAGGGGACAGGATATCTGCTTATTACTGGATAGTAGAATAAGGGGACAGGATATCTGCTTATTACTGGATAGTAGAATAAGGGGACAGAATAAAGTCCCCTTATCCTTTACAATGTTTTGGTTAGAAAATCTGGTACTGTTGTCCTGTGTCAGAAGTAAGACACTGAAACTGTGGTGGGGTTTACCTGTCTTGAGAAGCTGCATCTTCTGCTGGCTGCTGCTGCCTGTGTGCAGCCTCACCCAGCTACAGCACCGCTGGCTGGTGCCTCGGCAGGGCTGCCCTGTGCCTGGGAGGGGATGGCTCTCTGTATTCCCCTCTCTGCTGGCACTGAGAATGCTGCTGCCAGCTGTCAGGTACAGCAGCTTGGAACAGTTTGGAGAAACGAGGCCTAGACCTGGTAGGTCTGCCTGCTGAGCTGCTTTGATACTGATCTGTGCTGAGATAACAGCAAGACTGGGCTTTTCACTGCACTCCTAAGCCAAGAGTGTGGTGTCTGCAAACACAGCACAGGTGTTGGTGTATGATAATTGCCTACAGCTAGGCAAGAACATTGTGGAGGAGCCAAGAATTCAGACCTCCTGAGCCCTGCGCAGGCTGCTCCTATGTCTTTTTGTTAATCTTCCCATGTAACTTTCTACCTTGGCATGACTAATGTTCCCAATTAATGTGTAGTAACCTCTAGCATTTTGATATAATAAAGTAATAATTTATGTCTTCATATGGAATTTAATTTTTGGACTTGCCTGTCATGTTTCAGGCACCATGAAGGGTCAAAGAACAGGTGTAGGTGTCAGGGGAGCGCTGTATTTGCAGCACTGCTCATGAGTTATGAATCCCTCAAACTTGCTGTTGTTGGCCATATCAGGAAACAAGATGTGGTTATTTGGGACTCCAGAATTAATCCTAGGCCCTGAAGTGGAAAATAAAGCAACATACTACTACGTTCTGAAAGTTGCAAGTAAGTTGTTTGACTGATTTGGAAAAGAGTCAGAACAGGAAAAACTGTCTGTGCTGGCAGTGTTAGTGGATTACAGAGCAGCAATTTCACGTGCTTTTCTCCTCCCAGGTCTGATTCTTGCTTCTGAAGATTTGAAAAGAAATGTCAAAATTACCTTCTTTCTTTGCCTGCTATTTTAAACAGTTTAAAAAACAAGGAGAAAAAGATCAGAGAAGGTGATCTGATCCTTTTGGACAGCTGTAGCTGTTGAGAACTGTGGTGTTTCAGAGCCCTGTCTTGGGCTAGCCTTGTGGTGAAGTATGCAGCTGGTGGAAGGAATTGGAGAGACACAGAAAGCACTGTATTATACAGAACTTGCACACTTTTGTTCCCAGACCAACATCCTTCTTGCCCAAACTCCATTAATATTTAACAGGGTGAAAAGAGGTTATTTACTTCATTTTGAAAAAGAAAGCAAGCATCTTTCCCTGCCCTAGCAAGGACTAGTCATACAAAAGGAAAGCATGAGGATATTGGATTGAGATCATACCAAGAAAACCTTTTCACTATACATTCAAGCCTATGTCTAACTAAAAACAAGCCCAACAGCACCTGTGCCCTTGCCGTACAGTAACACTGAATGCTGTCAAAAGGAATATTACCTCCCCCTGCACTCCAAAGAAATACCAGTGGGCCATAAATACATGCCTGTGCAAAATGAGGGGTAGAACATTGTATCTGTTTTAGAGAGCAGTGCTCCTCGGGCTTTCCATACTTGCAGGACCACTGCACACTTTTTTGGAACTCTAGGCAAGTAACAGATTTGAACTCTGCCTGACTTATTTCTGCAAAGGCCTCTATAGTGTCCTCCCCATCCCTCACTACCTACTCTGTACTTAGGTTTTTGAAGGGGAGACCTGCTCTCACAGCCTCTGAAAACTGCCCATCTCCAGCAAGGATGGGGGTAGGCACCCTTCACAGGGCAATAACTGCTTTAAAATTAACACATGTCTTTTTGCACTTGCTGCAATTATTAGAAACCTCCTTGTCAAATGACCCACATTAAGCCAAAGAGCATATTACTAGGGGTGTGCTAACAGCACCAGTGCACTAAACCACAACTGACAGCCTGACCCAGTACTGTGCTTTAAAAGGGCAGGGCCACAGCGTTGGAGTTGGAATTCTGCTTTAATTAGGCCATTACCTGACCTTCAAAGCTGTATTTTGTTCCTCCTCTGCATGCTATGCTGGAGGAAGGGCTGCTGGAGAAGACAGGAAGAGCCCTATCTGATCGTTATCAGGAGCGGATGAAAGCCATGCATTGCCTTTTCCTTTTGACGTGTGCAATTAGTTTGGCTTGTGTGGAAGAAGCATGTCAAGGTAAATGGCCGTCTCTGTCCTTCCCCCTGCTGATCCCTGGCAAGGTCCATCATGCAAAAAGCTATTCAATCACCTGTTGACAGTGGTATCCCTCTCATAAAACCTGATTATACACCATCATGAAGTATCTTAGCCCAGTGGTGGCCTGACACTACCATAGGCTGTTTTACAGGCTGAGTGCACTCCAGCTCTGCTCATAAAACTTTGTTTGAACCCATTTATTTCTACATCTCTCTGTTCCCCTCCCCCCTGCCCTTCAAAATAAGTTTTGCCATTTTTATGGGGATGGGAGAATCTTTGTGTCCAGGGCACGTGACATCTGTGGTGCTCATCAGGAACATGCTGCCATTACCCCCACTTCTGAGCAATCTTCACCCTGCCAACCCACCCGAGTCCCACGGCTCTGCTGCCACCGCAAGCCTTCTTGTTGAAGATGTTATTTGTCTCCTGTGTTTGCTCTCTGTTGCCTTGGGCAGAGATCTGTGGTAATGCACTTTGGGAAACCAGTGAAATCAGTTCCTGCCTGGAACTGCTGCTGACTGCCACCAGCACCCGGCACACACAGGGCACAGACCCTCCATGGCTGCATGTTGCAGATGACTCTCATAAAAGGCAGAAGACCTGTTTCATGTTTGGGTTGGTTTTTTTAATAGGTGTAAGAATTTATTTTCTTTTTAAAATCCAATTCACTAGATTTAAGTAATGTTCTGTTTATGAGAAATGAAGTCCAAAACAAAGAAATCCAATGCAAGTGCTGAGAGAGAGTTCACTTTTAATTTGCCTCTTAGGCCAGTTGCAGCACACTGCAGATGGATCATGCCAAGGAAAGGCATTAAGCTCACTCTGTATCCATATCTCAGAAGCATGTGCATGTGCCTTTCCACCACTGCTGAAGGGGTGGCCCCTTGCCGTGCCCAGCATGAGCTGTGGTCACAAGTCTCCGGTCATACCCTCCATCTCACTGCAGATTTCCTGTGTGGTCACGGGAAAGTCATTTTGAACTCGTGCTATCTCCTTTGCTTTGACCAGAAGTGCTGCTAATCCTTTTCCTTCTTGTGAAGTTGACTGTGCCTGAACACCGACTGTGTGGCAGGCCAGTGGCTGCCAAAGCAGTGTCTGTCTCAGGACTATAGGGATGGTTGTATCTGTCCCCGTTTGGGTGCTGCATCTCAGCAAATGGTGACGATACCAGTGCTCCCCAGTGTCACTCTAGATCACAGTGGACAATGTTCAAGAGAAAGGTTTGAGATAAGCTTACTTGTTTAGTCATAAAGGCTTTGTTTCCTTATCTAAGCAATATTTGAAGGGTGACGGAGTAGCAGTTGAGTTAATTACAGGATAGAAATTAGATAATGTGTTAGAAAAGGAGGGATATTCAGAGATGAGCACAATGGAAACAGCACTGGATTTTTACAGTACTATTATACAGTTAAAAGAAGTATTTAGCTCTGGTTTATAAAGGGGGAAAATGAGGCATGGCAAGATCCAGTGGCTTCCTCGAAGTCTGACAGGAAATTTTTGTTGTCGGCACTAACATATGGAATGATCTGGCCAACAAATGACTGATACCCTGTGCTGCCAGAGAGCCCTGGAGGGCGGTGTCTGAGCGGGCTGTGGCCCTGGCCTCCCTGCTCAGACCCCCGTGCGCAAGCAGGGACTTAGAGCCGGCCGCGCAAGGCCGGGGCGGCAGCAGGACCCGTGTCCATGCTGAGCTGCAGTGAGGTCTCGCGGCCGTGGATCCGGCTGCTGTGAGGGCAGGCTGCTCGCTGTCCCTCTGCCCGTGTTAGGAGGTGGCGGTTCCACAGTCGCAGTGACATGGCTGGTAATCAGAAGGCTCATTTGTGCTTTTTATCGCTTTTATAATGAAAAAACCTAGTCTTTAATCAGATGATGTTCTGAGTTGAATCTGAGGGTAGATAAACTAGTAGTTGCTGAATTCAGTCTTGGTGAGGCTCTGAAGTGGTAGAATGACCATCCCTGGAAATGTTCAAAAAATGTCCAAGTGCTTAGGGACATAGTTTAATGGTGTACCTGGCAGTGTTAGGCTAATGGTTAGACTCCATGACCTTAGACGTCTTTTCCAACCTTAATAATTCTGTGATTCTACGGACCACTGGCGGACGGCAACTGTGGGGTCGAGGGGGGCTCGGCAGGGAAGACTGCTCCCCTGTCTCCTCAGGGCGGACCGAAGCGCTGAGGGGGCGGACGGCCCGGCCGTGCCCGTTCGGCGGCCTCTGCCCGAGCGGCCGCGAGATGGCGCCCGAGGAGCGGGCAGGCCGCGCCGCGCCGCCCCCGCCGCAGCTCCTTCCTGCGCCCGGCCCGCGTTTGGAAGAAGGCGGCTGCTTGGGGTGGCTCGTTTTAGTGCTAAATTGAGCCCAATTATTATAGTTTAATGAAGGACTGCTTCAAGTTAAATAATGACCCTGGCATTGTATTTATATGAATGAAGAATTAACCTTAAAAGGTTGCCCTTCTCAGAAAATGGATTGCATGCTTGGCTCTGTATTGATTAGTTTAGGTATTTAAAGTGCTGCATTTTATCTCTCCGGCCTCCCGGTAAATTTGTCATGATGATACTTAAAGGAGCAAATTTACGTTGTTTATTTTCACAAACCCTTTTGGCTTATTTCTGAGGCTTCTTGTGGCACCTTTGAGCTGTATAGTATTGTGTGAACGAACAGTGATAACCCTGCTGCTTAAATAATCATGATAGTCTAACATCTCTGTTCAGCTGAAAAGCCACTGAAAAGGCTGTATGTGTATTGCATGCTGCTGATGGAATGGAGCGAGCAATCCTAAGGAGGTTTTCAAGAGGACTGGAGTCTTCCCATGTTAAATGACTGATGGGAGGGTTTGTCAGAATTTCTGTTCACTCCAAAAACTGGAGTTCATTTCTCCTTGGAGGCTGCCAGACAATGGGAATCATCCTAATAATTACAAAGTACTTTAATACTGAGTAGTATTAGGGGTTTTGAATACAATGTGCAACTAAGCAAAAAGAGACAGGACACATGCATGCATTTCTGTATTACTGATTTGTGAGGAAATAACAGGATGACATAAAGTTTTTTGTTAAATATGGGCATCTGGTTTTCCTACAGAAGTTTTTAAACCTTTTTAAATTTACTTCAAAAATTATGGGAAGTGGGGGCATTTTATGCTGTGATGCTGAAAGTACTCCTCTGTGTACTCTTATGGGAAGCACCACTAACTGTGGTTGTGCCCCATGAGATGGGTTGTTTCCCCACTGGTGCCTCAGCACTGCTTGTCCCACATTCCTGTTTCTGGGGGACGGGTGAGGGCTAAGCTGTAGTTCAGTGTCCCCTGCAGGATGACCCCACTGATGCCTCCCGTAGTAGTGGCACAGGGAGCGTGGGTGTGGGTGCCCCTTGCTGGAGAGCAGGAGGTTCGCAGGCCCCTGTGGCGAGGCACAGCAGCATCTGCGCTCCCCACACTGGACCAGGGTCCAGCCTCCCCTGTTGGGCTGCAGTACCCAAGGTGTGTGAGGGGCAGGCAGCCTCCACCAAGGCTCCTGTTCCCACAGCTGTCAGTCTCTAGCCTGCTCCTTCAGTTACCCTCTCTGGTTTCTCAAGTTTACAGATCTGCTTTTGGTCTCTGAGTGAGCGACTGCCACCCCTTTCCTAACCCCATATCCTGGCTGGCAGTAGGAATATGCACACCACTTAAATTCCCCAAACAAAATGGAAATGGAAAGTCTTGGGTTTAGTTGAAAAGAACAGCGAATTCTGCTTGCAATCTGTAATGCAATTAGTGTTATTTGACTTGGCAGCCGTCGGAGGGCCTGCGTGGGCTGTAGGCTGTGAGGGCCTGGAGTCAGCCTCCATCTAGGAAGAGGACTTTGGAGGAACTCTCAGTAATTTTTACATCTGAAGACTCTCAGTGGTTTCTCTCCCCCATATCCTCTTCCCTCCACCCTCGGCATTCAGAGGCTGCAGCCAGTCCTTCTTTCCAGCTGGGAAGGGGTGAAGTCGGATGGTCCTCCAGCCGCCGCCCTGCTCTGCGCCCCCACCAGCCCCTCCTGGTGTGTCTGCATCCCCCCTCCCGGCCAAAGGAAAATAATTCTGGGTCAGAACTCACTGAGCCATCTGTGTTTCTGAGGCTAAATTATTTCTTACAAAGGAAATAGCATTAGATCGGTGTATCTGGCTGCTAATTGCTTTAACTGGCTGAAAAGATCTCAGTCTGTTCCTGAACTGTTTGTGCAAACTTAACGGAATAGTGTTACCTTCAGATCCTGCCCCAGCCGCAGCCAGAACATATAAACAAGTCTTCTGGTACGAAAAGCAGCACAAAGTTTCAAGCTATGCTAGCAGAGGTTATGAGAGACAGGAAGTTACGGGCAAATTGATTTCACCACTGGGAAATTTGGGATTTTTCCCCCCACCCAAGTAATGACTGTAAAGCATGCTAATGCTATTCAACATTAGTGCATTAAAGTGTGGCCTTATTAATTTAAGGCATAAAGGCAACAAAATAAGCTGTTAAATTTAAAATATAATACATATATAATGAGAAAAAAATGTGTGAATGCTTTATTAAAATGAAAATGCAGAATTGTTAGAGCTAGTGAAGTATCTTTTGTGCTGAGTTTTAAGCATATGTAATAGATTTAATTATTAATTTCTCCATTGTTCTGTGCACACAGACTGGGTTCAAGGCATAGTCATTCTCTGGCTTTCATGGATCTAATTTGTATAATTATTGTCCGAATAAAGAAGTGCTCTGATTCCTAGCTCGCTTTTTTCCTCTCTTAAGTACTACCTCACTGCTGCTTTCCAAAAGGAGAGCACCTGCCAATTCTTCAGGAATCAGCTGATCACTTCCAGTGATGAGACACGCTCCCAGTGACATTCCTTTTCAAGCCTTTTTGTCTAAATGAATTATTGTGAATACTTTTTAATTTTATTGAACAAATTAGATTTGTCAAGGTCTAGCTTTGTAAATAAATAGCTAGAGACACATGAATGCATATTGCTACTGTTCAAGGTCTCCTGTTCTATTTATGGAAGCCAGATGAATATGAAACAAAAGAGAAACTTTTCTCTAAAAGCAATTATCTTTCTGCATTCCCATCAGTATAATTATATTGCAGGGAATTTTAAGAAGTCATACAAGTAGAATTGAATACTTAAAATCATGACTGGATAGTTATGCAAAAGCTGAGTGGAGCATCTCGCCTCATGCTGAAAAAACATGCTATGGCTGGCTGTTCTCTTACGCTTTTACACCTGACATGTATGTGGGTTTTCATCGGAAAATAAAAACCTGAGATCCATGATACACATGAAGAGTATTTCTGATGAGAACTACTGAAATCCTCTCAATTTTGTTGTAGTAATGTTAACAGGTTGAATTATTTTGTCACTCAGGCATTTAAAAAGTCATGGCCCTTATCTGTGAGCATCTTTAATCATGAGTGTTTTCTTTGACTTTGGAGATACATTGTGTTGTTAAAACAGGGCATCTTAGTTGTTTATGGAAAGGTCTTCCCAGATGGTAAAAGGAATAAGGCCCAAGAACACATAGCAAGGTCCAGACTCTGTTGGTAGAGGAGACTGGTAAAAGTTGTTATGTTGACTGTGCTTAAAGATAAACTTTTTAGGAAGCTGTAGTACAGACACATGGTTTTTAAAAAGTCACATCATTCTGGGTACAAGAGTAGACAAAGTTTGCCAGAGAGTACTTTCCCCCCCCCATTACTGTATTTTGGGACCTTTTCTTTAAAATATAGTTGTCTTTTGCCTTTAATTTATTGAGAAAATGCTGTCAGACCAGCAAAATAAAAATGATGGGGGTGTTCTGTAGGTTCTTTTACACTCCTGTTAGAGCAAAAAGCTCAACAAGAGCAGCTGCAGTGGTACTTCTTGAGGAGAAGTACCAGCCTTAAAAAAAGCCCAGCTAAAATCCTTCTTCCAAAGCAAAGAAAAGGGGTTCCTGCAGGAGGGATCCACCCCACAGTTCATCTGTCAGCTGCCTTTGCAAGGAGGTGCTATGGAGAGGCGAGGACATCATAGTGCACTTAAAAACCATTAAACAGTCCTTGTATGAGGAAGTGAAATAAAAGTGGCACAGGATAAATATATAGTATTTCCAGATTTGAATGTGTAACCTATATGTTTAAGTCTATATTTGCATTTAATACTAGAAGTAGACAGATGTATTCTTTCCAGATAGATTTTTCCCCTAATGTCCCTCCACTCCTGCTGTATTCAGGGTTGCTGGCTTTTTCCTTTGCTCTGCTGCCCCTTTTTCCCTCTTCCAGGCTTTTTGATGTCAAACAGAACCATGTAAATTAAACATTAAAAACTCAGTTATGAAGAAATTATATATTTAACCTGACCTTGGCGAACAGCTTTAGCAAGTCAGGAAATGTTGGTAGCTGCCTGTGCCATGGCAGATGGTTGCACAGAGCTGCACACTGAGAGGTGCCCATCCCACAAGAGCCAGCTCCATGCTGCACACCCACAGCAGCTCCAGCCCAATGTTTTCTTTTCTGTGAAAGCCATTTTGACTGCCATGTGTTTGCATTTATTTCCTTTCCGGCTCTGTACATGACTCATCCGCAGCAGGACACAGGAGCCAGGGCAGAGCTGGGCTGCCCAGGAGCTGCTTTCCTTATTCACCAGCCCTGTTTCGGGCAGCTTTCTGGAAGGCAGTCCCATGGAGAGGAGCAGTTCTCCAGGCTGCAGCAGGAATTAACTTGTGCTTGTGTCAGCTGAGCTCAGTGTTACTTTGCAGGACAGGTACACAAGGGGTGTCATACCCTTCCCACACGAGAGACAGAGATGCTTTTCCCTCTGTAAAGTGACGGAGGCAGCTTTTATTTACTCAGGCTTTGAACCTTGCCATTCTTTATAGGTTACCCACTAAGCGCCCTGCCACAGGTCTGACACTCCTAGGTTTTAGTTCAATCCAAACCTAATATTTTCTTATTTTTCCAGAAGTCCTATTGGCACCAGAGTTTTCTTGCATTTGGCCATGGGCAGGGTTGCAGTAAATGGTTTCCTTTCTCTTCCTTCTGGGACCCTGTGCCAGGGCAGAAGCTGTGTTTCCATGTGAGGATTCCTCTTGGGAAAGACTCTTACTTTTTGGAGGGGCTATACTTGAACCATGATGGTATTTTAACTGACTTTTGTTTTTTAGTGAATTCTCCTCCCCTGTCCAATAATCTGCAAATCTGTTACCAATCAGAATATGATACGTATCCTCAGCCAGTTTCAATGGGGTTTATTTCTATTACATCTGGCAGTGTGTCCAGAAAGGGGGGGGGGAAACTCAGCCAGAATTATCTGCACTCAAATCAGCTGAATTTTGGATGTGTTCAACCTTTTTGGCCAGACTCATTCCGGTTCATGAGAAGTAATTATCTCTTGAGCATCACATTAATATTAAAGATCCATAGGCATTACTGTTTAGGCAATATACCTTCTGCCCAGATCCAAAAAAAAATTATATGGGATAATTGATCTGAACATACTCCAAATGTGCATATGTCTTTATTTATGAATTCCAATGTGGATTGTTTGAGAGGATAAGATGGAAAAAGGAAAAGCAGGCAAAAATGTTGAGACCTCTTCATCTCCCTGGCCATTTCTGTTAGTAGTTATAATCCACTGAAAATGAGTTGTGAAAGCTAACAGTATGTAAATAGCACATGTTACCAACACTAAATCCCTTCAACTGGTACTTCTGATTTAGAGCACCTTTCTCTGTTTTTTTAGATCAGGGAATTCATGGTAAATGCAGTTTGTGTCTGTCTGCAGCCAGGCCAGTAACTGCAGAACCAGGTTTGGGCGCTTATGGATCTGCTTCCTAAGGATGGCATGAAATTGCACCCTAGTTTCTGCCTACTGAAGGAAAAATTGCCCCGAAGTACCCAAAATGCTGTTTTCTGCAGGTTATCCATCAGCTGACATGCATCAAGTCCCAGACATAGAGGTGATTCGGGCTGTGCCATGTCCCAGGTCGTGGTGGCCTCAGGTGTTCAGCACTCCCTGCTTGCAGGGAGTGTGGCTGGGCCCCGTGCAGGTGGCTCTGCTGCTGGCTGAGGGCTGGCCTTGAGCCACTGGGCACTCCCACACTGACACACTTCCCTTACCTTCCATTGTGTCTGTGACACCTGGGCCTATGCTCAGGTGTGCTTACGGGTACATAGCTGGTATTGCGTTGCTCATCCTTCTACTGGAAGAAAATTCGATTACTCCACTCTAGCCAGCAATGTCATTACATTAAATAGAAAGGGAGGCTTTCCCTTACTGAATTCTTTAGTGTGTTCAGCTTCACTCAGTAGGGGAAAACAAGTCTCTAAAAGTGCCACTATCATGTTTTAACTTCTGTATGTGCACCCACCTCATTTTCACGCCCTGGAGAGGGGTGTCAGACGTAGCCTGACTGCCCGAGCAGTCGCGGACTGGCCCAATTTCCTGCAGGGTGCCGCAAAGGCCATAGATATCAACTTCAAAGGTAAACAATTACCTTTTATTATCACACATGGCTTTAGCTCTACCAGTTTCAAATAGCACATAATCACAAGTCTGTGATAACATTTACTCCTGATGAGAGAAAATTCACCGAGTACTAAATTGCTGCTGAGATGACGGGAACATGAGCCAGGCACGAATTAGCTGCTATGATGAGTCAGCAGACGTTAATGTCTTGCACCATGCTGGAGACATCTGCTGAGCCGTCCAGTGTTGAATCATCTTAAATATTTCTGTGTTATTACCCCTCCAGGAGCAAGCATCCGAGAACTTTTGTGTCTCTGTGTTATATATGCATAAGCTATTTTAAAATAAATATATACAGGCACATAATAAGTGTATGCATTTAGGTATGTAGGTAATTTTCTGCTAAGAGAAGGATGAGCAAGTAGCAACTATTTAAAGTAAAACATGCATGGAAATGCTGATAGCAATTGGTGTTTGAAAAGTGATAGCTTTGCTTAGTTGTGGGTCTAATGAGCCTGGGAGGGTGACCTCATGTCTGCACCATACACCCTGAACCTTCATGCAGACCAGCCTGTCCAAGTTCTCAACGTAGGAATTACAAGTTTCTAAGGGCTCGCCCCGTATTTTGAAAATTAATCCCTCCAGAACAGCTGCAGGGCGCTGTGCTTAAGTGTATCATCAATTTGGCTTTTCCCAGGTTTTTTCCCATATACCCAAAATGTCAATATGTGGTTAGATAAATGTAGGCACTATCAAGAGCATCAGATGAATCCAATGGATAGTTACAAATGCCCTCTTAAATGAGATCCTTTTTCACTGAAGGTCCTACAACTGTGCCAAAATGCACTGTCCTCCTTATGCAGTGGATCTTCATCAGATGCCAAAGGCAGTGGTGAATTACTGAGGGTGCCAAAGGACTGTGCTTTGGACAGTGTAATCATTGCACAAAGGAAGAGGCAGAGCTTTTATTTGATAAATCCTTTGTTGCATTCAAGTTAACTCACTGCAACAAAACAACACACACTTTAAACTCAGAGTATTTTAAATTACATTGTCTGTTCTGGCCTTAATTTAAACTTTTGCATACATAATTACCTGATTGTATGCACATGAGAACTGTAGTAATTCAGCGCACATTGTGCAAAGCTGCATTTTTTGAAACTCTGACTCTCTGAGGTCTGGAGGTCAAAAGTTAATTTTAGTGAGATGTGAGAGTTCTCCATGTTTGCCAAAAAAAATTGTTATTTCAAGCATTCTGTAGTCTGAGGGTCACTGTTCCAACTTGTGTTTTTAAGGTTTCCCCACCCTCTGAATTTTCATATGCAATTAAAAAAAAAAACCAAAACATCCAGCCCACCAAATGTTTTGGGAAGCAGAGTGAGAGCAGGCTCAGCTGTTGGAGAGGGGACATGGAAAGCACAAGCTGAGAGTGGAACTGCTTCCTCACAGTGTGGCTGTGGGGCAGTGGGAGCAGAGAGCCTCGTGGTGCTCATCCTCCCTCTCCTGGTCTCCTCCTCGCTGCTGCTGATCCCAGGCTTATCCCCCACTCAGGCAAGCTCATGGCTGGCTGCCATCTGATGGATGCGCTCAGAGACCTTGTCCCTCTCTTCCTGGGGCTTGGGATGGCTGCAGGTACCTGCTGGTCCCCACTCATGGGCCAGAGGACATCAGGTCTTCTGAACTGATTCATTGCTAAAATGCTTAAAATAGCCCAAAGGAAATGACATTAACATCCCCTCCATGCTGCATTTTGCACTCAAACACTACTTTTTCCAAAAATTAGTTCCAACCACTCATCTTGAAGTGCCCTAAATTAACAACTTAGTATTTAATGAACATTAAGAGGAAATTAAATTAATCTAAACAGTAGCTAGGTTTCAGACTTCTCAGTAGTGGCTCCACAAAAATAAGGCAGTGTTTTTCGAGCAAATAAGAAATCCATCCTTTGAGGATTGGTTTACAGTCCTCCAGATTTTTCCATGAGGTTAATAACCAAGTGAAATGTCCTGGCAGGAATGGTCACATTCTTACTACTGCCCAGTCATTACAATGGTACATCAGGACATTTCAAGTGAGTCACAGGATTTTTCTGCTACTGTGGAAGACAATATGTCTCCATATTCAGTTGAAAATCTGTCTCCCATTTTGCTTTTCATACTGAACTTCTTGGGCACAGTGCATTAACTCTTCTTGAAGTACAAAATGGAGAATAGAACTGCCAGAACATTTTTGTCAATGGTTTCCAAAAACTATGGAATTTCCTGCCCAGCTAGATCAGATCAGCCAACAACTTTGTAATTGCTAAAAACAGCCTGTTGATTTTCTTCCCAAGTGTTTCAGCTGGCCTGGCTGAGCTTTCTCTTTTCCACTGTCTTGAGATGTTTCTCTCATTGTGCACTGTACTGTATTTTTATGGTCAATATATCCTCTAGCAAACAATTTCAGGCTGATGGCAGAAGGGAGATTGGATTCAGGTTAGAGATTTGAGCTCAGGACAGGGAGCCAGGAATGCCTCAGTTCCTGAATCAGATCTGCCACTAAATCGGGAATCCACATAAAGCAAAGCCACATGATGAGCAATTGTATGTTGATTTGATTTTCTGTGCAGAGGAGGAAGTGAGCCTTTGAATGAAGTTCTCTCCTTGGCATGCCCGCTGCAACTGAAGCTGCGGCTACAGGTGGCCTGTGAGCGGGGGACATGGAGCATGTTCCTTCCTAGGAGAGGCAGAGATTGGTGAGGCTGCTGTCTAACTGGGGACCAGAAGTTTTCACCAGAGTGGTACTTGGACTGACATCTCAGTGGTAAATGCAAATAAATTAGTTAAGTACGCCTGCATGAAATTTTCCTGCTGAAAAACTCATTCTATAAAAGCATTTATACTGTATTCTTTATTGTCAGCTAATCCAGCCCAAACTCATTAAATGGCAGTGTGTGGGTTACTCGCTGTCAGTGAAATTATCAAAGGCATTTTTCAGCTGATGCACTGGGAAAGCATGTGCTTCAATGCCAACTAAAACAATAACGAGGAAATGTTATGATCAGACTTGACCAAATGACCTTTCCCATTTTAGATTAGTTCTTAATTTCAGCACAAGGGTCATCCTGAGAGAATAGTTACAATAAGTCACTGCTCACCTCTCACATGAAAAAGAAGTGACTTATTAGAAATCTCACTCTACTCATTGCAGTTAATGAGATGTGGAAAGCTTTATAATTTGATTTGCTGGACCATATGCTGTAAAGGGATACTGCTGATTTCATTCCTCCACATTTAATTTAAGCAGTATGCAATGGCTTCTTCGTATGGCTACTTATATAATAAAAATTAACTTGGAGCATAAAAAAAATAGACCATTGTAGGGTTTATTACTCTATGTGGTTGAGTTTCAAGTGTTTTTCATTGAAACATCTGTAAGTAATGTGTAGGTCTAATTTTAAATCCTGGCAAATATTTTCCATTTAACATTTGGTTTTACTGACAGACTTGGAGTGGTGGTTTTCAGGGCTTGTCAGTGACAGATACGTATTTTCAAAGATAAACAGTTTTTTAATTGAAGATAACTGTAACCCAATACCTGCTTTTCCTACCCCTCTTGTATTTTAGTGGTTGCGAGCAGCAACACAGACACTCATCCCCTGTCCCCCAGATGCTGGCCGTGGCAGCAGCCCTGTGGTGGTACGGGGTGTCCCTCTGGGCTGTCTCAGGCATGTGGAGCCTACCTGGGGCCACGCAGCATCCAGAGAGCGAGTATGGCCCCAAGGGTGGGCTCACCAACCCAAGGGACAAGGCGGCAGTCATGAATTCCCAAAGACTGTCTCTCTCAGAGATGTCCCTTTATGTATTTTGCAGGAAAAGTTACCCCTGGAAGGTGGATTTGGGCCCCAGGTGGGGCTTGGCCTCCCGCTGCCACTCAGCAGCATACACTCCACTCTCAGGGCCAAGCGTGCTCACTAGCACCGCAGTGTCTCACCATCACAGCTTTACTCCAGGTTATTTGAGTTTCTGCTGCAGACAAAATGAAACAGCTTGAGCAGGCAGGCTGGCTGCACGGCCCATAAAAGTGGAAACCGCGCTGCCTTGTCAGCGGGCATAGCCTGGCCCAGTGGGGCTTGTGCTCCCGGTGCTTCGTGTGAGAGCCAGGGCCGTGGCTGGGCTAAAGGTGGTGGTGGAAATACCCAGTGTGAAGCAATGAAAGGTCAGTTTGGAAGTAAATGAAAGGCTAGGAATGTGGGAGAGCCACTGTTTCACCTGAAAAAATGCCGCAGCATAATTTGCGATTAGTGCCACGATGTCCACAATCTCTAAATAAAAAGTGTGTGCTTTAATCTAACCTATTGGTAAAACTTGAGATCAGGCCAAGAGAAATCTTGTGTATTTGCTGCTCTGAGGTAGGCCATGGCCCTGCAGCATGGCAAGGCTCCATCAGCTGCTGAAACACCATTTTGTGAGGTGCTTGGTAGAGGGACAGCACTTGTTTGTGTCCCCCTACTCCGTCACTCCCTCTCTAGTTTTTACTGTTTTCTCACCATGATTTTACAAACAAGTTTAATCCGGCTTTCAATGAGAAGTAATAATAATAGTATATTATTCCCTTCAGACCCAGGCTGTTGTCTTACTGAAGTCTGAACTGCAGCAGCAGAAAATGGGATTTTGGTGCAGGGGCATTAGCCATGGCATGGGTCCATGGTATGGGATGCTGTTGGGAGGCCAGCAAGGGACACTGCAGCAGCCAGCAGGAACACAGGGACCTCCAGGTTCCCACAGCCCTGTGCTGAGCCTCCAGGAAAGAGTATCAGTGTTACCTAATTTTACAACTTTTCATTTAGAGAGAAAAACATGTATTTCCTACCAAAGACAACCCATTTCATTTAATTTGGAAACTGCCTTTATTGCTTTGCGATGGTCTGTGGTGTGGGTTCTGCAGCTGAACTGAAGGTGTGGGCTTGAGCCAGCCTTCTGTACCTCCTGGGTCTAAATCGTCTTGGTGGAGACCCTGACAGGGATTGAATCGCAGGCCCTTCATGAGTTGACTTCCACATTAAAAATATAATCACAAAACCAGGTTTCAAGTTTAGCACGTCCCTGTTTTCTTTCATCAGAAGTCCTGAAATGCTTCTGAGGAGGCTGGTGATAGCCATAATCTCAGCCACAGTGACTTCTCATAAACATTGGGAGAAACTGCAGCTTTACTGAATATAGCGTCTGTTTTAAATGGCTGGTAGTTCACTTGGTTTTAATATGAGTACAAGCACAGAGGCAAGTAAAATCTAATGAAAGTGCTTAGAAGATTTTGTTTGGATACTCCACAGCAGCCATGGTTTATACTGAAAAGGAAAAGATTTCTTTATAGCCAGGTCTACAGAAGCTAGAAATTTAATTTTGCTCCACAACTTATTTTATTGCATTTTTAATTTTCTTTTGCATTACCCTGACCCTTTTCTATAGCTTTTGACGCCTGGTGCTTAATTACTTATCATTAGCAATGTACATGGGGGCCTTCCTGCATATTTATAAATGTGATCATTAGTACATGGGAAGACAAAGACTTCTTTAAGACCATCATTAGTTATTCTGTTTTCATAGAAATGTTCATTAGAGAAACTACCCACCTGGTTAAATAATTATAATTAAGAATTGATAATCTCCTTTGCATTTTTAACTTGATCTTCAGAATGCATATGCATAGCTAAAGAAGCCTTGTTTGGACATTTTACTTCTTTTGTTTTTGATTTGAATTGTCAAGCAGGTTTAAATTATGTGTGTTGGAACTGTGCACCCTATAGAATGATTTATGGAAAGACAGGTTATTAAAAAAAAAAAAAAGCAGAAAGAAAGAAATCAACCCTGCAATTATCTCTGAATTCATTAACTGTGCACTGGCAGCAAGAGGTTGTGTAAGCCATTTACTGTAATGCACAGTATGGAGTTAAACAAAATGTCACTGGAGCCTGATTTCCCTTTGCTATCTGTGGTACTCACTGCAGACACCCAGACTGTGGGAGAACGCTTGCAGAAAGGTATCATTTCCATGTCAGGGTCTGGTGTTACTGGGGAATGCCAACAGTAACTGTGATGGTGTCAGTAGTCCTGCTCCCAGCCATTGTGGGGACCTGCTGGGAAACCTGTCCGAAATGTGCGTGCCTGCCCATCTGCTGTGCCTGGGGGAAGGGAGAGCATCACCCCACCATGCCCACCATGGGGCATGGGGAGGGCTCACAGACACCAAGGCTATAGGAAGAGCTTGTCAGTGGCATAAATATCATCTGTAAACAATTAAGCAGCTACTGCTCATTCAGGGCAGTTCTGAGAAGCAAAGGAAGTCTGCAATCAGTTATATCTCCAATTACCATAAAAATATATTAGCCATTCATTCATTTATTAATGATTCATCAGTTAACCACACATAATGAGCAAATAATTAGCAATGCAGTACGGTTGCCAAAATTGAAGAAGTGTTGGCATTTTAAAGATGAAAGGTTGCATTTATGTAAAAAGTCGGGTGGTGATAAAGTTAATACAGAAGATAATTATAAAAGTGGCTGTCCTATTTTAGAGGCTGAGGTCCTACAAAACTTGCCTAATTGAACCAAAATTAATATTCTTCAAAAGCACGCATGTTACTGGTTCCTCGTTGCTGCATTTAGTGGGAGATCTCCCTTCAGTAAGGTACATCACACAATACAAGTTAATAAAATGCCAGACAGCAAGACTGCGTTCTTTGTTTGCTCTGTTCAGGGCCTTGTGGAAAACAATAAATTGCATTCATGTCAGCCGAGGCCCATCCCTTTGCTAATTACCGTTTGGTGCTGAAATGACTTCTGTGAAATTGGGAGCATGAAGAAACACACAGCCGTACAAGGGAGGCTTTTCAGGCAGCGGCAGTAAATGTGAGATAGGCCTTAGGCACACAGATGTTGAAACAGTGAATTCCCCTACAGATTACACTAATGGAAACCCTGTCAGCATAAGTCAAATCTGGGGTCTGTGGTCAAAATCTAATTAATGTTCCTGTACTTAAAAAGAATATGAATGCCTGGAGGTGATGGAGAACACATAAGAAACTTACTTGTTTGTAAAATTGCTGGGGTGGACAGCAACCGCCACCGAGCCCTTCCTTAGGATGTAGCACCTGCTACAGGAGCTGCTTGCACTGCTTGCTGCTTGGTGCAGGGCTGTGGGCACTGTGTTCAACCTCTCTTGCAAGTCTCACACAAAAAAGGCTCTTGGCATCTGGCCCGCAGGGAATGTGGATAGTCATCGCCGTCACTGAACACTTTCTCTTCCTTTGGCACGGCTGCCCAGAGTCAGCAATGCTGTTTAGGAAGTACCTGTAGCTGAAGATGTAAGAAAGGACCAGCTCCTCTTTGTGCAAAAGCAAAGGCTCAGCCATCTACTTTGAGCTTGAGGACATTGCTGGGGCTCTTACAGCGCTTTGACAGCTGCACTGTGCATGGCCTGTGCAATAACAGAGGAAATGAATTTATAATGCAACAATCTCTTCATTTTCACAAGCACAAAATTCCCCTAAATACTTAAAATAACACTCAGAGTGGGACAGACCTTAAATTTTGAATAAATGAAACCCTAATCCAGTGTGTTGCTGAAACAAGCATGTTATTAAAGAAATAAATTTAAACAGCAAGTGGTTTGAGAATTTTGGATTTAATTATTTAAATCTGCTTAAGATAACTCTCTAGCACTGTGTTTGGGTTTCCTGTTGAGAGCATGTTTTCTGGGAAAGGTATTCCACCCAGAGGCCTGGAAATATTAACTTTCTCATGCAACAGTGGTTTAAGCAGTAGAGACGAATAATTATTATAATAAGCAAGGTATTATATAGCAACTTGTTGGTAGTTCTTGGATGCAGCCTGTCATGAAAGCTGCACAGATCCAATCGTGTTTGGAGAGATCACCACTCTCCTTGGCTAAATGGCACAGGGAGTGTGGCTCCAAACACTCTTCAGGTGAAAAGTGATTCCCTTAGTAATGTTACCTACTCAGCTATGACCAATAAACTCTGAACCGGCAGATTCGCAATTTTAAGCTAATTTGAAGTATTATATATTATTTAATAGGTAAGTATTGCAAAGCAGACTTTGTTCATTACTGTTTGCTATCCTTTAGTTAAAACTACTACTTCATCTTTAGTATGTAAGATTATCTCTTAATGCAGCATAGATCAAGATGGCAAATTCTATCTTGTCTTTCGTGGGGTCGTAACAGAAGCTTCCTGGATCCAGACAAGAAATGTATTCAAGATGACCCAATCTGCACAAAACCTAACAGAGGGATGAGAACCAGGGAGGTGTTCCTCATCTCCAGCCACAACCCAGGCACGTGGGAATTCAGCTTCCCCAGCCAGGAGTGAGTAGGGGAAAAACCTCCAGCTCTGAGTCATATTTCCTTCCCCTGGGCTTGTGCTGGGACAGAGGGATACAGCCATGCTGCATACTGGCTCAGTCTCATCACTTGGCTTGGCTCCTCCAGTGCAAGCACACTGTACATATTCTGTGAAGATCAGGAAATGTGTTTTTGTGCTGAATATCCTCAAAAGTAATAATTTCTGTCTTCAAGGCAGAATGCTCATCTTAGCCATTTTCTTTTGGTGTGTTCTCTGCATTGTCTGTTTGCAGTACAGCTCTTGCAGGGAGGTTACATGCTAGTCTGGGGACCAGACTCGGTTGCTGAGTATTGCCAACATTCACTCTGTCAGTCATGTTGGCCATGGTGGCTCAAGTGCCACTCTCAGTCCCAGGGGTGAAGACTTTTTGTTTTCCTAACGCTGCTGAGATTGCATTGATGTAACTGAATTTGTCCCTTCTGTCATACATATGCGTGGGGTATTAGTGTTCAGGTTTCTAGCCAAAATTCGCAGGGATAAAAAAAGGGCAAGTCCAGACTTGGTATTAATCAAGTTAAATGGTTCAGTTGCTACTCAGAGGTCTGATGGTCAACATAGCCATGTCATTGTCTGATTGCAAGAGCACCAACCACCGACGCAGGAGCCGGTGCTCAGTTCAGCTCTGCATTCTGTAAAATTCACAGCATGTATAAGGATGCTGTCAACCAAACCCCAAAGGATTCGCTTGGTTGTCCTCATTCAGGCATGCTCACTGATCTACCTAGTGATTATGAGCAATATTTTCTTTTATACATGTTTTTTATTTTCAAGAAATGGTCCTACAAATACTTTTTTCTTAAGCAGTAATGTCCATGTTTATGTGTTACATGAGGCATGTGTTGATTTAAAGCTTACTTCTTGCTTAAGATATTTTTCAGTCCACTGAAAGGGGTTGATTAGTGTCCCCTAGCTGAACCATTTTTTCCCTCTGTTGCTTTGACCCATTGATTTAATTAAGGTCTAATAAAGAGAGAGCTGAAAGATTGTTTAAAATCCTTTTTTTCTTCTTTTTTTTTCCCACAGATCTGACCTATGCTGGTCTGTCAGTGCAATTTGACTCGCACATGCCCCCTTTAATATGTGAGCACACTGATACAGAGTTTGTCTTCTTTAGATTCAGTTGGTTTTTTCCCTCAATGATGGGTCAGATTTAATTTTGATTTTAACTGAAGCAAATGCTTTCCTGGAGACCTTCTACTTCAGTGAAAATAAGTAATGAAAAAATAACCAAAACAAGTCACAGTATCAAAAGGAAAGACCTTAGAAAGCTTAGTGGTGACCCTTTCTTTCTCTGTTTCCTTTCCCATCCTCCTCTTGCCAGCATGGAGAGAGAGAAAGAGAAATGAAAACTCATGTTTTTCAATTAAATAACAAGAATGACTCAAAGTTTAGGAAACATGGTGGGGTTTTCATTGAAAATGCTTTCTACTTTTCAACATTGTGTCTTGCCTAGGTCAGTGTTAATGCTCAAAAAAATATTTCACAGTACTTGTCATATTGCCAGACTCCTGTTTTCCTTTCCCTTCTCCTCCCACCAGCTCTGCAATTTGCTACTCTAGGGTAAGAAGAGCTGTTCCCAGCATGCTAATTTTGCCACTGAGCAGGCTCATCTGTATCTTGTAAAAAGGAGATTACCATGAATGTGCACCCTCACCACACTCTTCTGCTGTGGTAGGAGAGGACTTCTGGCGCTCCCAGTGCTATCCCTGCTGATTGCAATGATGGTCTTCAGAAGAATAAAAAAGGAAGAAAAGCCCCAGCTGCAACTTCAGGGAATGGCTCAATGCACTATTCATGGCTTGAAAGAACAGCATTGCTATCCACAGTGGCAGTTTGTGTCTGTGAACCTTCTTAGATGGCTCTCATGCTCAGATTTCTGTGCTTGCAGCTCATTAGCAGGAGAGCTGCCTGTGGGGCTGCAGCAAGTTTGTAGTACGGCAGGATGTGCACTAAAATAAAAATCTGGTTAGGATTGGTGCTATCCCAGTGCTGCCTGGGCACTGGCAATTTAAACCTGGATGAGAATAAGACACCTGGACTTTGGGACTCATGGGATGAACATACTGCTTGCTGAGGGCCGTCCCTGCCCAGGAAAGCACTAAAACAGGTGCATAAATCCTACCGTGTTCAGTGGGATTTAGGCACCTGCTTAAACTTAAGTGCTTGTTTACAGAGTTTCCTGAATGAAAGCCTGACAATTGTGCCCGAGAGTAACTTTTAAATTAGTTTTAATTTGCTCATCATAACCAGCTGTCATGAGTGTGTGTAAAAAAGGCTTTGATTCTGGAAAGATGAAAGACTGCAGGCCCTTGACTTTTTTGTAAGCACCCATGCTCGATGGCCAGCATGCTGCTGAGCTGAAGCACCCCTGCTAAGCTCTGCTTTTATTGTTTGTTGTTCTGTGGTCCCACTGGGGCTGCAGTGCCAGCACAGCAAACTGCCCTGCCAGCAGCTGGCACCACCCACCTGCACTTCACCAGCAGGATCCCATGGGAGGCAATCTGCAGGCTGCAACAGAGGAGGAGAAAGTCCATGCTGTATTTAGTAGGTGAGTGCAAATGAAGGTTAGAGGAATGAGAGAGGGGGAGAGGAGATTTGTGTCCAAGTGGAAGAATCAATTGAACCTCCCACTTGGAAACATAGCAGTCCTTTTGTGCCACAGGAGTCAGAAAGCTTCACAAGCTTTTTCTTTTAGGATTTCCCTCCCTTGTTACAACAATTTTCTTCCTTGTTACAACAGAGTTTGAAGATAAACTTGAAAATAAATCTAATGTTACATTTACACCAGTCTCAAAGGAAAAACAAAATCCAGCAAACTGAAATTACTACTTAATTCTGTATGTGCAAATGTTTACATGCATCATCTACTTAAGACAAGCACTGTGTCCATGTAGCTGAGAGTTATTTTATTTTTTTTAAATACATGGTTAATTATTCAATGGATGTTACCACTGCTGTGTACTAAGAAAGACTAAATTTGCAATTAAAACATTTTAAAGGCTTTCTTTTGTAGAGTCCTTAGGTAATTAAGCTGAAGTGCCAGAACATTTTATATATAAATGTACTGGAGCAGTGGTAGCTGATGTAGTAGTTAAGGTCAGGTAGAAACCAACCTTGCATTTAGAGTCTTTTTTCCAGTATCTCAGTTGAAACCTCCCTAAATCTAAATTAATCTTCCAGAAATGTATGGGAAATTTGGTTTATGAGGGGAAAAAAAGGTCTTGCATTATTACCATAGTCTATCAGTCTTCCCTCAGTGTGACTCCATTCATTTTGCAATGCGTGGCTGTTCAGCATTGCCCACAGCTGAACTTCAGACGAATTTTGCTGAAACAAAGCTTATCATGGGAACAGTCACATTGGGTGCCCCTCCCAAGGCAGGAGCAGGAGCTCAGCCCTGCCTGGCTGCAGCCCAGGGAGCTGGGGGCAGATATAGGGGAAGCCTTTGTGTAGCTCTCAACAAGGGACTTGGGGACAGCATAATGCTGGAGGTGGCAGTGACAAAACTGGGGGCAAAATTGGCTTCAGTTCTGTGCCCTGCTGCAGTGCTGCTATGGCCTGTTCTGCTCCCCAAAACCCTACTTGGGCTACAGCTTCCCTCTTTGCCTCCTGAAGCTGCTCCCTCTCTTGCAGTCTTGCTTCCTCTCCTCCTTGCCAAGTACACTGACTCCAGCCTGATCTGAAAGTCAATTTTAACAAATAATGTCTTGGGCCAAGCCAAGTTAGGATCTGGAGATAGGACATGCTGTGGGAAGGGAGCAGGGTGGGGTGGAAGGGAGCATGAACGCTCAGCCTTGTAATATGTGTGAGAGCTGATGCTCTCTGAGCAATCGAGTGCTTATTATTATTTCTCTTGGATAGGTCACCTGGGAGTGGAGGAATTTTTCATTTTAAATTAAAAAGAAATCTTGTATAGTGCTCATTTCTGAAAGAAAAAAAACCCGTCCCTCATCATGGAAGCAATTAGATGGAGGACACATTGAAAAGAGTGATTAGTTGTTAATTTTTGAGCTGTTGGCCCTGACAGAGGGTTTTTTTTGTCAAGGATTTCTTTTAAAGAATTCCTATAGTCCAAGGTTATTTCTCATTCAATAGCAATTACCATATGTCCATTACATGCTGGAGACTGCTTGAGGTGGATGCAGTGGTCCCCATCAGAGCATGTGTCAAGTCAAAGTGCCAGCAGCTGTGTGAGCCACAGGATAATTGTTCCTATCTGTTTCTTCTCTTTTCCAAGTCCCTGTAAATGTTCTAGGGAGTAACTTCCCCCTTCCTTGATGCAACCTGAAAGTGCAGCCCTCCAGTTTGCATTTCAGATTCCAAGTCAGCCGTGTCAAGATTTGAACAACAACGAAGGAGGATAATGGGTCAGATGTAAGTAAGAAGTAAAACTACTGGTGAAATAGGTTTCCTTTCTTTCTGCCCATCAGATTACAAACCTTAGCCCCACCATCACTTTAAAAAACTAATCTGTAACAGCAAACCCTGCATAACTGGTCTATTGTATCAGATGGAAACCAACTAACCAGACACCACAAAAGAAAAAAATACACACATTGTACCTCAGAAAAATCTGGGGCTAAAAACCCAGGAAAAATGCAGTCTTGTTAAAATGTGGACACGGTCCAATAATAGAATGAGTAGGGAAATGTGAATAGATCAGAGTCAAAAAACACTCTGCTTAAACCTTGAGGTTTTTTATTTGCCATTCAGCTTATATCAGTGTTAACATCTACTGAGAAATGCAGCCATTTACAATTTGCAGTTCAATGTGTTACTTTAATTAGTATGAAAATTAAAGGGCAACTATAGGCCAATGTGAATGATTATGGAAATACATGTGCATCACATGCTATGCTCTCATTTAATTAATCGTCTTGTAAACTATATCAAGCACTTTAAGTCAGTTGCTGAGTATAACAACTCTATTTTAAATAACCACTTAATACTTAACAGGATGTGGAGAAAACACTAGCACACGACTGCTTCTCAAGTTTCAGTGTCTGAGATTTTTTTAAAGCTGACCCAAGTCAACCCAAAGAATGTTTAACACCCTGTGTCTGCACACAAGAAACTCTGTGATGTACAGACATTCAATTACATTTTTTAAAAAGTGAGAAACATTTTGCAAAATAGTGACTTTAGAAAACTAATTGGCAGCAGCAAACTTGAGAGTCAAAAGCCAAAAGCTAGAGGGGACCTTTTACTACAGTAACTCTAGTCAAGGAAAATGAAAATAAAGGCATCTTTGTTTCTCAGTCAAATTAGCTGATTAAGAAATAAAACATTTTAACATACTTTAAATGCAGCATTAATTATTTATATGTAAAAAAATTAAAGCCAGGTTCCATGAATTACACTTTGTGTGTGTGAATTGAATGTTACGGGAATACTAATCCTTTTACATTAATGCCTTACTTCATTAGGCAAAACTAAATATTAAGGGCTCTATTCATTCAAAAAATTCTTAAGCATTCAAATCACACCTTTTCTATGGCTTTTATTTTTTTTAAAGAGTATAATTTACAGCACTGATTTTTAAGTATGATTAAAAAAAACCTATCTACTTCTACAGGATAGGCTCTAGTAAACAGATATGTTTACAGAAGGCCAAGGATACAGTGGTGGGTCTTGTTTGTGATCAATGAAAAAGTCCAAAGTAAGTCATATTGTATGGTCTCGAAGCTGGTGTAACATAGGAAATCAGATGCATTACTAGCAGGGAAGCTCTGAAATCTCTGAACCTTTTTTCCTATGGATTGGTTAGTAAACAATCCCCCCCCTCCCCCTGATTTATTGTTTCCAGTGACTGGGCAGTGCTTTATTCAGGTGAATGAAGAAAAAAGATGATTTGCTCATGCAGATGTGTTCAGGGATGTATTTTTCTCTTTTCCATATATGTCCATTTTGGCAATGGTGTGTCCCATGCTTGGCTCCCTGAGGGGAAAGTCCATCCACTGAAGCTGCACTGGTCTGTGGGATGTGGTTAAACATCCACTGGGACTGAAGCTGGGACCATCAAAGTTGGTTGTCTGTGTTTTTTTGAACGCAGAGCCATAAGTTAAGGAGCTTGTGCATTAATTAATTGTTTTGCTAACAGTTATGTGAAAAGAAATAAGAATTGAACTCTGGTTTGTTTCAGCTTCTTTCCTTGGTATTTTGTTGTAGTTTTTTTTTTTTTACTGACTGAAGAGGGGAACAGCTAGAACTGTGCAATGATGATCGTGATGAACTTTCAAAATAATTAGAAGATTCACTTAACATTAAAGTAATAACTTTAAAGGAGAAGGGGGTTGGGAGAAAGAGAGAAAGGGGAAGAGGAGGTGGGGTGGAAAGCAAGAAATTATAAAAAAAGGATTGCTCAGAAGCTTGCAAATTGTCAGCTGGCTGAATTTATATAAACTTTTGGGAAACAAAATATTGGGAAGTAGGACAAGGTGTCAGATGTTTGGGTAAGATTGATGTATTTAATAGTTTAGTTAGTATGGATCAACATCTGCCTTTAGTTACATCTGCACAACCCCCTGACTTCAGCAGTGTTGTACTTTTGCAACTAAGTTTGGACTGATGTTTTTAAATAGGCCCCAGTGCAGAATATCTGCAGAGAGCCTGCGGTGCTCAGTGCTGGTGTAATCAGGCAGCTCTGGAGAGAAGGGGTAATACAATATGTTATTGTTTCTCATGTAATTTTTAAAATACATTGAGGAGGAATATATTTTTTATAATAGGGTGCTCCCTGTCTCTTTAAGCAACTGTCAGATGTAGGATGTCCTCGTGCCAGAATGCTACAGTCTGCTCCCTCTGTGCAATTGTTAATTAAATCCATCCCTTATTGTAGAGCCTGCCTAGTCTCTTACCCATTCTGCTTATCTGTGATGCCAGATGATGCTCAGTAATTCATGGCCAACCTGCTCCCACCTTCAATAGGGCCTCCTGTGCACTGACCTTAACCAGCTTCACCTTTTCATTATTCCCAAGGAGAACAGAGCCCCGAAGGTAACAGTTTTATCAACTTTTCCTGTTGACCAGATGACGGTTCAGTGATAAATAAATGGAGTGTGCTTGAGCTGGAGGCCTCCCACACGGCATCACTCCCAGTCCTCTGGCTCCTGCTGCCTGCCCGGACACGGAGCTGTGCAAGGAGAGGGGACTGTCCTCAAAGGGCACCGCAGGCTGCACTGCTGCTGGCAGGCAAAAATCACCTTTGCCTATCCAGGTAATGCTACTCTGCCACTCACCCTATCAGCTTAAAAATTTCTCTGCTTGCTATTGGGCTATGCCGCCTGAAAAATCTTTTTCCCAGTGGTAAGGGTGATATACAGGAGCTGGTAGAAATATTTTCATAGCTGACAAGCTGTTTCCCATGAACAGTGTCAAAGATTTAAAAGCCGCTTCTGCAAATAGGACTTTCTGGCAAATATAGTCTAAGCAAATCTTCTATTATTACCACATGACTAGAAATACTCCTAGAGTTCTTCTGAAAATGGGTACTGTACCAGCAGAAAGCAATATTCTGTTGGCCTGTACATTCCCTCAAGGATATTTACTATGGTAATAAGATCAGTAATTCATCTCCTAAAATCACTGGGAGTACAAATACTTATTTAAGTAGATGGTATCTTGATTACAACTGAGCCAGGAGAGTTCTTAAAGCTGCCTGTTTAGGCTACAGATCTTTTAAAGGCAAAGAGCTGGTAAGCAGAAGAACATTGTGTTTCATAGCTACCTTACATTTTCAACAATTCACAGTAGATGCACAACACATCCCTTGACAAAATGGGCATGTACAAATAAGTCAGGAAATCATGCCTGTTGAGTGTTTTTTTTATTTTTTCTTTGCATAGAACTATAACAAAAAGAGAGATAAATCTCTCTCTGTATCTAAATGGTTGGTTAGAACAAAGGAAATAGAGAGAAAGCCATGTTCTAACAGCACATAGGGACATTTGAACCCCATTGTCCTGGGAGATGCAGTACCCACATCAGTTAAGAGACAGCATTGATCCAGAAAAACAAAAAGGGGAAAGATAAAGGTAAAATTATTTGCTTCACCACAGAGTAGGCCAGTGTTGGAGAAGTATCCTGTGTTCTTGAGATTCTTGCAGCCTACCATCTGCTAGCTCACAAATTCAGCAGGCTTCTTCTCTGGAAGTCCTGGAGGCAGAAGCTGCCAGTCTTGCTCAGCTGCTTTTGTTTGTTTGTTTACAAATCTGATCAAGAGAAACCATGGGTTTATGGCAAAGGCATAGAAATGGAAGTTTAAAGATGTAGTTTTAATCCCAAACTCCGTCACAGAAAGTATTCACAGAATGGACAATACAATTTAGAGATACAGAGATTCATCCAATTGGTTTATTTGAGGAAAAAGATAGTTTGATTTCTGAGAATGCAAAAGCAGTGCCCAAAGCCATGTGCCAGTAAAGTCTTAGGTGGTCCATAGTATTTCACATTGGTGATGTGGCACTGAAGGTGAATCACAGAAGAACAGAGCTAGAAATTGCTAAAACAGATGTTCTCTAGTTTGCCAGGAAGCCTGAGCCCTTAATGAGGACATGTGACTGAAATGGAAAGCATTAGCAGTTTCCTTGCCGAACGTTGTTCTGTACTTGAAATTCATCAATACCACTCCTTCTTTGCACAGTTATGAAGTTGAGTATCACTGGGGTGTGTGCATATTTGATGAGAGAAATAGTAGTTTGTGCTCTTTATATATTTCAGAAATTAAAGATTTTTCAGCAGGCACGATTCTGCCTTATGAGCCAGAATTTTCCTTCTAATTTTTTCTGCACTCATGAAGCATAAACATTTGAAATAACTTTCACCAGCTTGATCACTGCTGTCAGACAGAGTACAAATGCAAATGAAACTAATAATTTTTGCTGAAGTTCTCTAGATTCCACCAAAATGTATGGAATTCTTTCATTAGTTAACAGTGCTTAACACTTATGTAGTAATTTCCATCCTCAGTGACAAGCTTATTAATCAACGCAACACCTCTGAAAGGAGCATTGCTATGTATTCCTATTAGAGTGTGAAATTTAAAATGTATGGATGTACTCTGAATTGTTGGTCAAATAGCCGAAGAAATCTTGGTTTTGAATTTGTAAGTTTGTGGTTTCTGTCCCCTGATTAGACCAAGCTCTTTTGACACACTGACCCCTTTATGCATTTAATAGATCAAGCTCCACTGGGTTTAGAGCCACACATCAGCATGGCCACACTCTGACTTTGAAATGTGGCGATAACAGAAACATTTTCTATAATTGCTGCCTAGAGGACCTGAGATGGGGATACAGCACACTGCTGTGATTTGCTCTTTGCAGCTTTGTTAAGAGTCGAAGGAGCTGGAATGCTGTTTCCAGTGCACAGCAAAGAGGGTTGTGTTAAATGACCAATGCCTTTTTTCATGCTAATAGGTGTGACCCTGTTAGGCTAACAAAGAAGTCAATCCTGACATAGCAATGGTGATTTTGTCTACAGTGAAATCCATTGGATTCCCTCACCCCTCTTCAATGCCTGCTCTTGTAGGACACTTATGGTACTGCTGATTGGCTCTCATTGCAACCAAGAAAGTGTCAGATGAGAGCATTTTCTGCTTGCTACATCCTAGGAAAAAAAAGTATTTCTATCCAATAGGCTTGGTTTGGGAAATGAGTTTTGCTCAATGTTACCAGTTCTGCAGAAGCCAGCAGGCAAGTGCAGTGAAAAAGGCCTCCTATAAAGGGTGTAATGAAAGATGAACCATTTCCATTGGTAACTAGAGGCATATCAATAAAAATTAACTCCTGCATATATCAAGTAACTGATAGCAGGTTTGAAAACTTTTTTTAGTACCATCCAACTGCAATAAAACACATGGATTTCTCTGCTACCCTTGCAGATACCACCCCCCACACCCTCCATACTGCATGTAAGAAGAGCTTCAAAGGTTTAAAAAAAAAAAAGAAAACAGGGAATTTTTTGTTTTAACTTAGTCCATTGCTTTTAAAGGTAAAATTGTCTAAACTGTAGCAGGAGGGGACTGTCTCATTGCTTTGCTCTGTTGGTAGGCAGCCTGTGACACTGTCAGCAGCCAGTCTTAAATCAGTCTGCTCAGGGGTGACAGCCCTGATGTGCCCTGTCAACCAGGAAAGGAGCTTTTGGGATGTCTCAAGAGAAGACTTCAGATGACAAGAGCTACCTAAAAATTCCGCCCTCTGGCAAGCCCAGCAAGCATCATCCCTGTGCTGGGTACCTGGACAGGAGAGAGCAGGGCTATGGGCCAAGCAGTGCGGGCTCCCACATACCTATGCAAGGCATAGGCTGCAGTCCAATTCTCACTGTCTCCTCAATAGGTAAGTTTCTTGCTACTGCCCACGGTTTGGGGTTGAGGCTTGCAGCTGCTTCTATCCCTCATGGATGCTGAGTCTGGCCCCTCAGGGCATCTGGTGTTTGGTCTTGTGCTGTAAATAAGAACCAATTGCTCCTGTGGAAAAGGACTCTGAGGATTTGTGCATCCAGACATTGTGAAACGTTCATATCTAAAAGCAATATATGAGTTTTATATTAGTTTGAATGAGAAGTATTTTATGGGTTTTTATGACCCAGCCTGTATCTGTTTCATTGCCTCATGCTCATAGAAGTCTTGTGTCAGCTGTGGGGAGCCTACAAACCTAGGAGAAGTCAAGGGACTTCTAGAAAATCTTTCCAGGTTTAATTTTATATTTAGATGCTGTTCCTCCTCACAAGAGAAGGAAATCCAGGTTCACAAGACTTCAAGACTTGGGAAAGGACCTGGAAAATACCAAGGTTAATCTGCTTTGTCCACATGCAGACTATTTGGAAATTGATTCTAGCTACAAGGCTTGGATTTGGATCTGAGTCCAAACAGTCCTTAATTCAAAGGCGAAACATATATCCTACTGATGTCAATGTGATTTCTGTCACTGGCTTAAGTGGACGAGGGTCTGTGCTGTGTTTTAAACCACAGATTTTTAGTTTGACCTATAGGTAACGTAAAGATAGTTATTAACTGGGGAGTCTGAATTTCTGGAAGTCTCCCTCTCAGTAGTTCTTATTAAATTCACTACTCCAGCATAATGTAGCTTTCTATTCTAATCATAGCACTGCTGTACTTGGGCATGGCACATCAAAGGGTTTACCTTGCTCTCGTAGCAGAATCCTCCTTAGATTCGCTTACTCTAGGGACCCACACCAGATTTCCCTGGTTCTGCACACAGGCCAGATTTTCAGCTCCCTTTTAATCTTTGACAATTTGAATTTATATGGAAAACTTACAGGTGACAGTCTGGCTACGTTGAGACAAGTAGGATAGAAACCATGTCAGAACAGTCTCTGAAAGTCCTACAATGTGCTTAAAGCATTTCAAGAGAACCCTTGATCCAAAGTATCAAAGGGTTACAGTAAGATCAAGAAGAATTAAAACTGATGGTGTGCCAGAAATCACGTGCAGCACAAGGTCATTACTCACCCTCGTTAAAGTGGTCTCAGTACTGTGGCCTGATCTGAAGCTTAATTGAAAAGTTTCAAATCATGCATTATAACGAAGACAAGACAGCCACTGCCCATTCCACGACCCCTGATCAGTAATAGGGCAGAAATCTAAGCAATTGCTTGAGGATAATCAAGGCCTAATGAGGTATCCACTTCAGTCTTTCAAAGGTGGAGGAACCTCTTGTGGCACTGGAGAGAATGCAAGGGCTGATGTGAGCAGGTTTCTGCATCCAGGGAACAAGCCATCTGGCCAAAGTAGTCACTGTCCTTGGCAGCAGAGGGAATAGCGAGGGCGACACTGTATCTGTGGTGTGGGTTTGTAGCTGTATGAAAGGTTAGTGCTATGGCCAGGCAATCCTCTTCTCAGCTGCCATCTTTTGCAATCATTTTCTGTTACCCCACACCTTGGCCCAAAGTGATCGAAAGGAGCCCATCAGGTCTGAATTATTAGTTGTGTTAGGAACCAAGAGAGTGGTGATGGGAGATATGTGACTGCTGATGTTATCAATTTTCCCTAAGAATTCACAAACCCCCCAAAATTCGTTGATGTTCAACTTAAGTGTGATAACAAGCTGCAAGTCACTATGACCCAAAGAAATCTAGTATCTCCTTACCATCTTCCTCTTTTTTTTTTTTTTGTTCTATTATCTGTTCTAGCAGAGAGGTTGAGACCCATATCCACATGATTATCTCCACATCCAGCTGCCAAGTTATGAAAGCTACTCTTCCTGGGCTACTGCTTGAGCAGCTGTACTAAAGGGTTTGCATATGCCTCTGCCCAATGAGCAGTTAGAGTGTGGAATCACCTTTCAGTCTGCAGAAGCCAAATGGTTTTTCAACTTTTTAAAATAGCCATTTTAACCCATATCTGTAGGATGTGCTTTTGTTAGGAGAGGGTATCTCTCCAGATTCATATCTGTTTGCTGAGCATGTTTGCTTGGTGCTTCTAATCTCTCCTGTTTTGATAAGATCTCCCTCCTTTCTTGAAATACACTAGCCATGGAAAGGTAGACTAGATAAAAACATTATGCAGGGTTTTGGGTTCAGTGACAGAGGACACTTTCAGTGATGGATTTGCTTAAAAAGCATCATACTCAATGACAACTTTTAAAAATTGTTTAGTGATATGGGACATTTTCTTTGGCCTTCAAGTTCCTCCCTAATTTTAAGTGCCTTTAAAGTCAAAGTATCTACTTTCTTTGCTATGAATCCTACTTTTATTTTCTTTTGCTTTTTCATGTAGTTTCTTTCAAGTTTAAACATGCAGCCTGAAAAAGAATGCTAACATAAAGGACAAGTTATAGTAAAATAATAAACCCCATTTGTGCAACTCTTTGGATAGCTCTCTTGAAGACCATGAGAGGTGCAACTGGCTTCATTGGGACACCTTTGGATTTAGCATTAAACCATGTGTTTTGCTGATGTAAGACTTTTAATATATGACATAAAGCATCAGCTCTACAAAATATTATTTGTTGGCCGATAGCCCTGCTTCTGTCTGTTGCTTGCAAATTAATACTGTAAGTCTGCATGTGTAAAAAGGTTGTCATCACCAGTGCCTGTGGTCACTGCAGACTGCACCCATCCGCCTGAGGACTCTGCATCTCTACTTTCCTCAAGAGGTATTTGTGTGTCAGGCTGCTGGTGCTGCCCATGGAAGCAGTGACTGAGCAGGCCTGCTTGCGAAGGAACCTGTGCCGCTTTGTTTCCAGATCTCCAGGCCCAGCAGTGGAGGATGGGGCACTGCCAGCTGCTGCATGAGGGCTGGAGCCAACAGTGGGACCAGCAGTGAGAAATGTGCTGCCTGTACCCGGCCAAAGGTACAGAGTCAAGAAGCATTTCTTGATATATTGTTTCTGGTTGACAACCATTGACTAATTTAGCCACTTAAAGATTTTTTTTTTTTTACTCATTTTAGTTGTATATGAACAAGGACAAAATACACATGAAGGAATGCCTAGTATGTCTCGGGATCAGGACCTGCCGACTCTTCTCAGGAGTCGGCAAACCTCAGCTCGGTCTGATAATTTAAAATTCAGGGTTGCATTTTCCTCATCTGTTCCTGGCAATATAATTGCCTGCTCTTTCCTTGGGTCATTGCACCATTCAGACAACTCACCAGGTCTCATCTTGCAATACCTTAGGTTAGGATACTTGAGCCATGATTTGTCTATTCTACAGGTATTCCGCATGTGTGCATGCAGTGTGTGTGATGGGCCATAGACCATGGACTGGCCACTGTTGGTTTGGCTATGAAGGATAAGAAAACCTTCCAAAGAACTTTCTATGGAGGAGAAGCATGAAAGTGAACCTTGTGACCAATAAGCAAACCCCTATGTTTGCTGAGTTTTAAGTAATGGGGGAAGAAACTTCTGATTGTTTTTTTTAATGTAGATCTTGGAATCCATGTAGCAAAAAATAGGGCAGTTGAGTTATCAGTAGCTGATGAAAATATGAGAAGAGTAATTATTGTATAGTCTTATTAATAAAATAGTACTGCGGCTCAAAAGGAAAAACAGAAAGTTGCCAAAGAGGGCCCAGTGAGTTACTTCAGGAGAAAATTAGCTTCTATTATATGAATCAAAATATCAGCTTGTGTGCTTAGCAGAGAGCTCTGGACACTTACGGAAATTCAAAACAATTCCATATATCCCAGTCCAGGATGGAATTAAAGTGTTGTAAATCTTCCCTGGAAGCCAACATTTATCTATTATGTAAGCATATTTAGATTTCATTTTGAAATGGTTGTTAAAGGCTATCCTTTGGCTGCACTCTATCCTTCTTTGTAACTTTTTTTTTAATTGTTGAACTCTGAGATTTTTTATGCTAAAAGGAATGTAGTTTCAGAACCAGAAATGTCTGGATAACCGGTTATAGCATGTACTAACCCTGAGAGATATCCATTTTTTCAGCTTCCCTCCTCCAATTTATTTGCTGGTTTTACAATCATGCCTTGCATTAATGTCCTACACTTAGCTAAACTGTGTCTTATGTTTTAGATGTATTTTTGTTTTGTCTAAAAAATTTCCAAATTGGCATTAAGTATTCAAGATGTAACCCCTGTAGCAGGAAACTAGTTATCAGATTCATATAAAATAACTGGGCAATAGAAATAACTCTGAGCAGAAAGCATTTTTTCCCTTAGAATTAATTTAGAGGGAATTTAATGCCTGTGAAAGGTGCTGGATTGCAACATAAGAGAACTGAAGCTGCTATTTAACCACAGAGCGGTTACAGGATGGGAGATGGCTTTACAAGATTCCCCATGAGGGTTGATGAAATATTTGTCTCAGGTTTGGTGCCTTTCGTCTAGCTGGAACAACCAAGCTTTCATGTGTTGGTAACAGTTGCTCTCAGGTTGTTAGCTTTCACTTGGGTGATGGAGAGAGCCCTTGTATAAAAAAGGAGGGGATTTTGCTTTTGTGATAGCTGGCTAACTTTTATAATATGATTAAACCTAAAAGACTAGAGCTGAGTTGGCGCATCATTGTAAGGAACTGTTGCGAGTAACAAATTCAAAGCACTGGGTGCATCCGTGCTGTCCCTGCCCTGTGCCACAGAGGCAGGTAGAACTGGAAGGGAAGGGAAGGAAAAGGCAGCCTCTGGGACCTGCACCCCAATTCACGCTCTGCCACCAACCCTGTAGTGGCCCTGGGCGTGGTGCCACTGTGCTTGGACCACTTCAGAGGCACTCTCAGACCTACATTTTCATCTTTTGCATTCTCTTGCCACATGTTTATCAGAGGAAAGATGAGAGTGGCAGGCTCTAAGCTGTCATTATTTGAAGTATGCCAGGTTCAGAGTCCAATTCTCGTATTTTCTCTTTTTTTTCCCCAACATTTCCAGAATAGTTATCTCTGAAGACCATGTACGGTGTCCATGGTTTGGGTCGTAGGTCTCAGTAGTCAGGTTACTATCACACAGGTACAGACAATATCATGTATGCTAACTGCTAGTCTTGCCAACTGCAGAAGACACTGAAGACCATTTCTCATGATACAGGATATGCTTCAATTTATATTTTCTACTTAGTTAAATTAATATGTTAGGTGTTGATGGTTTTTACTGACTTCACAAGGAGGGAGAGGAGGTGGTAGCCTCAGGGTAGTTCTAATTTCATGCAAAGGGAGAGACTTTCACAGTTGTTCCTGCCTCTCCTGAGCTCATCAGGAAAAGCAAATCACCCTTTTGTTGTGTCCCATGGGCTTGGTCTCGCAGGCCCACATGGGACATTGTAGCAGGCTGTCCACCACGGCTCTGCTGCTCTCACAGCAAGGCCAGCTGAAATACATCCATGGCTGAATGGACCAATGGACTTGTTACTGTAACACAAAGTCAATTTATGCATAAGCCCATTAAGAACCAGTTAGAAGTTTTTTTCCTGGGAAGCTACATTCTTCTGCTACTTGTGGTATGTTGGACAGAGGCTGCATTCCCTCACACTGGAATTTCCTGTATTAGCACTGCACAGGAGTGGGTTTATTTTGTAGTCCTTGAGATTTCTGAGCTTCATGAGTTTCACAGCCTTTATGCACCATGAAACAAAGATCTGGTTTCTAATGAAGCATTGCAGAAAGGATGAGCATCTGCTGACTTGTTGCTCTTCTGAAAACTGACACCCTCCAAGATCAGAGGTGAACTAGTCTGGGATCATTTCACTGAAGACTGAGGTATTAGTGACACAGCTCCCATGTAGCTCACATGTGCTTTCTGCACTAATTTTTAGAGCTAAAAGAAACATTTCCTTTTTCTGTTGTCAATTTAGACCCTAGTGTACTGCTGAGGGAGCTCATGTTGCTTCTGTTTTTGCAGGAATACGGTGGTCACAATCTGTAAAACACTAAACCAGGCCAAGGCACAGGCATCCTGCTTCAACATCTTCCACCCTAAACAAGCTTGTCATCTTCTGGGCTTATGGGCTCAGTACCATAAAGGCAATGTTATAGGTTCACTTTGTGAACCTTTTTAAAGAGGCCTGTGGAATCTCTCTTTTCTCTAACTCATGTGACTCCAACCCAGCTGTGCTATTTCCCCTTCTTTACTTCATCAAAATTGCATGTCATATATACAGTACCCAAATTTACAGCTTTATTGAAATAGAGACAAGTTATGTAAGACTTTCTGCATTAAAATGTGTAATAAGTTACATTATACTGAGTTTTGTGGAAGAGTGGAAAATATCTGTTTGGTTTTGGTAATACTTTATTGAGTTATTTAGATGCCAAGTTTTTCATTGTTCTACTAATGTCTTCCTGGTCTGCAAGGGTTTAAAAGATATAGCTAAGAAATTTTGCACTGTGGTGTTGTCAGGTCTCAGACTTTCACAGGAAATAAAGTGGCAGATGTGATTCCATAGAACAGGTTTCCCAAAATTGCTCCAGCCCAACTCTCCACCCCTCTCCTTTATGCACTTCCCCACCTTAAATTGCTCTTACTGAGTCAGTTTGCCAAGGATTCTGAGTAACTGGTGAAGTGGACTGAAATGTTCCATTTTCCCAGTATTTGTACTTTATGACTAATCTACATTATTGGTTTAGGATTTTTTCAACCTAAGGATACTTTCTACCTTAATTGTATGCTAACTAACATTTTTGTTTTATGGAGGATTAATATTTGGTAAACTGTAGACCTACCTCAACCATCTCTTTCCTATACCTGCAGCCCAGAAAACCAATTGGATTTTTTTCCCCAGTGTGACTCTGGCTTCCCAGCAGGCCAACATGAATTTTCAGAATTGTCACAGACCTCTACAAATAACCAGTCAAACTTCCCCCACCCAAACCTTCTCAACAATGTCTTTCTTTTATATCCTTACGTTCTTTCTTATTAAATTTGCCTTGGTAATCAATATGTCCCAAACCTGTGGAGTGTCTTGGTGGGAAATTTCATCAGCATCCCCCTAAAGGAACACTGCTCTGCTCTTATGTTCCTGCTGCAGATCCCTGTGAAAGGGGATGCCAGAGCACTGACTGATCTCATCTCTCCCAAACACTAATTTAATTTGCAAAGTGTTGTGGGATTTTTTCTAAAGTGTGTGAACTTTCCTTACTCTGTGTTCTTGAAACATGAGTCAATGCTCTGTTTTCATCTGTGTGGCCTAAGTATGTATCCTGCCTTTGCATAAAAGCCTTCAAAGCTGTGCAGCAAAGATGGAAAAGAAATAGCTGTTCAAGCAATTAAATTAAATTTTCTATGGGTCCTACTGATCAGAAGTTTGCAGTGGTCCTTACCAGTGACACCCGTATTGGTGCTAATGGCCAAGCCACCACACTTGAGTGGCTGTGTCTAGAAGCTCTGTCTTGATCACTGTAAACTAACTGAAGGTAAAGCAGAGCAGTGGGAAACAGCTGAGCTGTGATGCACTGTTCACTGCAGGTACAGAGCCAGGCCATGGCCTGTATGCTGAAGCAGGGGGCTGGTGAGATCCTGCTATGTAAATACAAACAGAATCATCGTTGTTTATAATTTTCATTGAGTTCTTAGGTTTTTTCCTATCCAAAGTTAATTCTTATTATTTGTGTTTGAAACCATCTGGCCTTTAAATCAAGACTTAATACTGCTCTGTGCATTATCCTGGCCAAGCTGGGATTTGAATTTCTTGTTTAAAATTCCCCTTGTTTTATAATTTCAGCTGAATAGTTTTAATGATTTCTTGTTGTGAGCCCTGGTGCTGTACAGTAGGCTGCACATCACTGAGAAGCTTCAGTCTAGAGGTAGCTGCACTTCAGTGCCAAGGGAAATAATAACTGGATGGATGGAAAGCATCTGGGATTGATGTGGTTTAAAGGTGCTGTTCATGCAAGCTATTATCAAAGAGGGAGTTAGGGATGAGATTCATTCTTAAAATGCAGGTGCTCTCGTACTTTCTCTGACAGATGTGTTCCAACAGTGTTTTGAATTCTGTTTAAATTTTGAAAGAGCTAAACCTTCAGGCTCTTCTATTCCTTTCTTAAATTCATTTCCCTGTTTAGATGAAAAAGAAACATTTTGCAACTTACTTTAAACTTTCTTCAAAAGAACTGCTGGAAAAAGGAACATTTCATGTGAAGCACATAAGCAATAAATGAGTGTTAAGCACAGGAGAAGAAGCGATTTTAAATGTGCTAATGGACAGACATTACACTGTAGGAATTTACCTAAGAGAAAACCTGCGATGTGGAGGGCCTGCCAGGTGAGGATAAAACCCCAATAAATGAGCCAAATGATAGAAAAGTATTACCAGAGTAAAGAGTTGTACATGCGAAATAAATACTGAAATGGGGAAATAGTGCCAGCAAAGACACTGAAAGATGGAGAACATTTTGGTTAAGTGATGCAGGAGCATGTACACAGAGCCTATATTGAAAATGCAAGCTCTTAGGGAGAGCTATCTCTGTCTCTTTTGCTCTCTCCCTGCCTCATTTTGACATTTTTTCCACTGCTCATGACGGTAACCTAACAGAGTTTACAGCACTAATGGGCAAAGCTCCTTCCACCTAAATGTGCCACAGACTTTTTCATAGTGCTGTCACATGTTTTCAGGTGTGTACTTACCTCAAAATTTCCAACAAACTCTTTTCCTCAGATAATTTTTGATTAATTTTGTAGGTCTCCTGGCTGGTGGTTGGTTTCTCTGGCTGTGTGAAAGTAGCAAAGCAAGTGGATTGAGGTTTGCATGATTTGTGAATATGAAGGGGAAAGAAAAGGAACAGACTGAGAAAAAGAAAATACCCCAAAGGAAAGAAATAATGGGCAATATATTTCCTTTTGAACTTTTTCAAATCAGCCTCTGGAAAAGGTGTCATAAAGCCCCCAGAAATGAGTAACAGCACAGGGACAAAGAAAACACTGTTACAGATGTCCCTGCAAATCTATGAGCAAATTGTTTTTTTCTAAATAACTCCAGAACATTACATGGCCTTAACAAGTTTCCCAGGACAGGAACTCCTAGTTTATTACTTGCTCACATTGTCATCAGAAATTAATTTTGTCCCTGAAAGACAAATTGGCTGGTAGCTTATGAAGTTAAATGGAAAGAACAAGTGAGCATCTGTTTCTTCTGCATTTTGTCTCCTTGGTGTCTTACATATAAATGAATCAGAGTGTTCAAACTTAAATTAAGATCTTTGGCTAGATAAACAGTTAAAACTGGTTCCCATAGCTACCTCTCACACATAGCTGTGATTGCATTATAATCCCCTAGTAATCAGGTCTAAATGAAAGAAAGATGATAAGGGTGCTATTTTCAGTTTTCAGTACTGATTTTTATTAGCTCTCAATCAGATCAGGACTGCTTTGCCTTTCATCACATTGTGGCAGTGTTTGTGGAATCATTAGAGTAATAAAGTGTAAATCTTACCAAGGTGCATTTTTCTTGAGGTGTTTTATATAACGAAAATCTGAAGATTACATTGGCAGGTATAGGAAAGATTTGTTTCTGCGACTAAGCGAGGATATAATGTATACTATATTCATTTATTCTTTACCCAAGTGACTATCTAATGAATAACCTTGCCGAGGTAAAACAAAAAATAAAAATATCCAAAGAATCAGCCTGTCTGAACATAGTCCTAATATACTGTGTATTGCCAGTACTGAGTTTAGTAGTTTTTTTAATTTGCCTTATTATCTTGTATCATATCTCTCCCTGTGCATTACCATCCACAAATGAATTACAGGCAGAACCACAAGCACTGCTATTACCAGCCTGCTGTTTTTAGTAAACTAGTGCAGCCCAATAAAACATCATGTTGCAGCAATATATAAGTATTTATTGTAGACTAAATTTCAGCTAAACAAAAGCACACAGGGAGGCCTGATCCTGCTTCTAGGAGAAGCAGTGGCACAGCTCAAGTTTGGCTCATACATCTTCTCACCTTCATCCTTGATTTGCAGTATCCTTTGAGGTAAATTTTACTTAATGACTTTACTTTTAAATTGTTCCTGACTGCCTAATTTAGAAAAGACTTTGTCCAACCTCCAGAGGTGTTCCTGGATGTTTCTGCAGGCAGAGATATCCTTTAGCACAGAAATTGCTTTGTGTGGTGTTGTAGGATTGTTCACAGAGTTTGCAGGTGTGCCCCACATTTGCAATTAACTCCCAGTTTAATACTGGAGTGATTTTGCTTTCCCACAGATTTTTTTTTCTTTTTTTTAATATCTGGTGACTGTTAATGTAGCATACCTGTTAAAATGTATCCCCATTTTAAATATTTGAATTTTATGTATTCTGTATTTAAATGAGTAGTAAACTGCCCATGTACTACAGTGTTAGATAGTTACAGTCACACACACAACTGCAGAAATATCAGGTAGCAACAGCAATTAGCCAGAAAGTTGAAAAAGGATACACAAACAGCTTTCTGGTTTTCTGATTGATTTTAATGTACCTGATGTAGGATCAATGCCTGATATTGACCTTAACATGTCTTACTCACTTTTCTATAAAAGGTGGATCTGTTCAGCCATCAAATAATGATGTTCACATAGTTAGCAAAGTCTAATATAGCCTCTGATGTTAGGGCATGGAATACTTTAGGACAGGGACTATTTAAGGTGTACAAATTTATACCTGAAATAATTAGGTACTGGCATTCACATCAGGCAAAAAAAAAAAAAATCAGTTCATATGATGTTATAGATAAGGAAGCAAAATTTATGTTTCAAATTTTAATCTATTAAGACTTCTAAGATGCAGAGAGGTCCTCAGTCAAAAATTATTCACTTCCTACTAATATTTTAAACTACAAAAAGCTCAAATTCCAGTGCTCTTTCAAGGAAAATAGGAAAAGACAACATTTTGGTCAGGAAGGTTTTATGTGTGTTTGTATGTTGACACACAAATGTCTGGAAGATGTTGCTATGGCTAATGACACAAAAGAGAGTGAATTGCAGAGCCGGATTATCAACAGATAACAAGACATTCTGTATATAAATAAATGCTCAGCATCAAAATCCATTATTGGATTACCTATATAATCATGTTTTAGGCTGTAAGTCTGTGCTGACAAATGAACACTTTTCATTTGGCTCAAGGTCCTCATCAGCAACGGAACTAATTTTACATTCTCACCCATTAAGTGAATAAGATGTGGAAAAAGCTGTCTGCTTTTTGAAGTGTAAATTTGCTGCTACAGGCTGTGCAGACCAAAGCTCTTTTGAAGCAGTGAAATGAGATCATCTCTAGGGACATGTGAACCTGACAAAGTTTAGGTCATTTCTGTGGAAGGTATGGCGGGGGGGAAGCCATTTGGATGTGGTTTCAGTAGTGACTTATATGGGGCAATTTGGAAGATGCTGAACTTTACAAGGTCTTTGTTCAAATTTGTGAGAGGACTTGAACTAGAAGCACAGATGCAAACTTTAAGCCCTCAGAAAGAAACCTGCATAAAATTGGAAGTGGGTAGTTAGCCAGCACAATTTGGGAGTGCTAAGCAGGCTATGTGCTCAGCCTCTCCTGCAAGTCACTTTTCTGGGTCGGATGCTTCCCATGCTTTCCCCTACACACACACACACACACACACACACACACACACTCACAAATATAAATGGAGATCCAGGACCTAAAGTGGACCATTTTCTTGAAAAGGCACTGGAGGTGAAGGAACTAGACCATCACATCTCACTTTCCACCCTGGGAAGTCCCCCAGAGAGAGGAGGATCACAGGTCTGTACCTCATCTGGTTGGCAGCCCCATAAATAGCAGCATGGTACCAGCTTTGCCCTCTGGAAGCCGCTGGGCAGCAGGGGCTGTGCCTGTGCAAGAGAGGCACGGTGGGCAATGAGAGCAGTGTGGACAGAATGGGAAGGGAGAGGACTCCTCAGAGAGCTCAGTAAGGAGCCCTGTGGTCAGCAATTGTACAGGGCAGGATTGCAATAAGCTCCAGGGAGCACCACCGTTCAAGCAAGGGTGATGAAAATGTTGCTGACATCAGCTTAGAAGAAGAATCTCATGAAAATCATTTAACTTTTTAGATTTCCAGACATACAAAGCAGTGTTTAACCACTGTTTAAGATCATGACAAAAATATCCCCAGGCTGTGCTGTGTGCCTAACCACAATGCTTTTCATTTGCAAACCAACAAAAAATTCAGATAGGTTTGATTGTTCATTTTTTAATTTGATTCCACCCCCTTTGCTTTGTTTGCTCGCTGTGGAATGTGCTTTCATGGCTTAGGCTCTTGGTCTTCCTTGGAAATCGTGCAGTTGTTTCGTACACCACTTCCTGATTTCTTGTAGCCCACCAGTGATCCATGGACCACATACTAAGATACACTGTGAAAATCCTGTACTCACAGTGCTGTGTGGGTATAAAGAAACTAAAGGAAATTACAGGAAACCCAGGCTGGCATATTTGCATGCAAAAATAAACCTAGCCCATGATATGCCCCTGTGTGAAATGGGTTAGCTAAATCTTTATTCAAGCACCTTGAGCATATGGTTTTGAAATTGTTTTTCTAAGAGTAGTGGCTATGAAAGAGTAAAGATGTTTGTCAGACACTTGTATAAAGTGACAACTTTGCAAAAAATATCCTCTAGGCATACAATTGCACTGCTTTCACCCTTGGTGGTTTTTGGCCAGATGTACTAATACTGTGGAGGAACATCTGACCAGCAGAACGGAACTGAAACTAGGTGGGTAACCTCTGTGGAATCTTCACCTAAAAAATAAACTGAAGTAAAGGCAGCTGAAAGCAAGGTTTTCACTTCCTCCCTTGAGCTCAGCTTTCCAGCTTTGCTGTTGACGGTGCTGTGCCCACCACCAGGCTTTATTGTCTACTTGCCTGGACACATGGACAGGGATTTTGGCCCTTGGAGCAGCCCCTTTGCAGTCCAGTATCAATTATACAAGACCCCCCCCTTCCCTTTCCTTATCAGAATAAAGCTATAAATACTTCCCTACCTCCCTGGCATGTTATGAGAGTTAATGAGTTGATGTCTGCAAAAGACTTTAAGTATAAAATAGTGTGGAAGTTCTGAGTACTGTGTTGTGAAGGTCTCCCTTTCCCCAGCTTAAGGCAGAATGAGTTAAAGTTAGCCAAAGGGGATAAGAGAAACAAGAGAGATGTTATGAGTCTACCAGGGGAAAAGGAAATACTGGAGAGAAAATAGACCCATTAGCAAATGAGGAAGGAGATGAAGTTAATTATGATTTTAAAATGGATGAGCATCAGAGCTGCTTTTTTTTTTAAAAGAAAAAAAATCAGTCCTGAACAAAAATAATGACTGACAATTAGGAAGAAGTGGAGGCCTTGTGGAAACAGGGGTTTGATTAAAAAGTGAGGGGGAAAGAACTTGTAAAACACGAATATGTGTAAATGAGCAAGTCTCGATGAAACTCATCTGAAGAACAATGACAAGCTAATGGATTTTTCCAAATATTTACCCATGGCAGATGAGGAAAAAGTCATATCAGGAAAGAAAAAGCAACAACAGCCTCAAAGAAAGCTAATGATGTTTGGAAAAAGGATGCCAGTGATTACCTGGCAGCAAGTACTCATCTGTACTCAAAGCAAGAAGCACAACAGGAGTGAGCAGGCAAGCAACATGTTTGTTGGGTTATGAAGCCAAGCATCACATTTTTTGGGTTATGAAGCCATGCTACACAAATGAGGTATCGTTAGAGAGTTTCAAAATACACCAATGAGAAACCCAATACCTGCTGGGTCAAATCCAGAATTGCTGCTCTGCCTCTTTACACCAGCAGATCTATTTGCAACATCTGAACTTGAGTAAATCATTTGACAGAAATACCTTGCAAACTGGTGTTTGAGAAAATAAATCCAAATTGGCTTTGATAGGAACGGTGTCATTTGGGCTGAGAATGGCAGTATGAGGCCACATAGAAAGTTATCTGAAGACAAAAATTAAAATAGAGTCTGGTTGTAAATATGTTATGATTATTTCAGTATAAAGAATGATTAAGACATAATTATAAAAAGAAAAACAAGTTACTGTGTGAGCAGCAGAACTAGGACACCCTGGTTCCTGATGTATTTAGGTACTGTGGCTAGGTGGCTCATAGGTTCCTCTGTGACAGCCCCTCTAAGGCAGGAGTGGGCTGGCACCTCAATGGGGGCATTGGTAGTGCACTTCATGATATCTGTGATAGTCCTGTGTGTTTGAGCCCTACACAACCTCTAAATGCAATGGGGGTCAAATGGCAAACATTTCCAGAAGTTCTGAGGAGGGAACTCAGAGAAAGTGATCTCATTTGCCACGACCATTTACTGGGAACTCAGACTTTAAAATCTTGAAAGAGGGAAAATTCTGACTGAAAATTGGAATGTCACAAATGAATAAAATGCTCTGAATTTTGAGGCCCCGACCCGCTGTCTTGTTTCTACAACACTGTGCCTACATAAGTGTAAACATAGAGACAATAACTGTAATGATCTTATTTTCATACCTACTTCTCAGCTATTACTTTAGAAGCTTCCCGTCCTCCCCTGCCAAAAGGACAAAGCATTTTTCCAAGGTGCTATTTCTTCCCTTTTAGTGTAAATGATTAAGAAAATAAGGAGTTTCTATACTGATTATTTTGAGATATATTATTCTTTAAAGCCAGTCTCTGACTATTGAACATGTACAACCAGCTATGATCAATAAAATTGCTTCTTGCAGAGAATTATGCTTACAGAACTTCAGACAGGTTAAATTTGCCTGTTCTAGAGAGGGGATCAAAGCTCACTTACAGTTTATGATATTCAACCTTCAGTATAAAGCTAAGTCTGCCAAACCTCCTGAATATCATGTCTGTGTTTCCGTTGCTGCACTGGGAACTGAAGTGAGGACAAGGGCACTATTTCTTGTCTGTTATTAAAAAGCATCACTGAGTTGCATGGGTCATCCAGTAGATTTTTATATGAGGACAGAAGGATGCAACTCTTTTTAAGAATAATGTTATGGTGATTCCTTTTCATGTCCAATTACTATTTTCTACTTGTGAATAGCAGATTTTTTAAAAGCTTCTAGCCTTGTTATATTTCATATTTAATAAAAAATGTGTTCTACATGTTTTCACACAAGTAGAGAGGTCACAACACACATGGGCTGAGAAGAAATCCCCCTAAACAGCAGGAAATGTGTAACACCTCAAATATGGTTTTGAGAAAAGTGACTTAGCAGTTTTCATAGCTGTAAAGCTAGCTCACAGATGCATGGAAATCTATGCAGAAATATACTTCCCTGTCTACCATCAGGATTACAGAGCCCAAAACTGAAAGTGTAAAAGGAATGGTATGAAACCAGAGCCAGCATATGTTCTGTAAGAGCAGCAAGGCTCAGAGAGCCCAACCACCACTTGTAACCAGTATTCTTCCCATGGCTCCAACTCAAAGTTACATTTGGAGTGGCAGTTTTATAATGGGGAGGATTAGGGTGCCTAGAGACTTTTCCTCCTCCTCCCCTTCCACCTCCTCCTCATCCTTCTCTCCTTCAGGTCACATATCTGGAGACCACCCATGGCCCTCGTCTGCTGCTGGGTAATGTTGAGCACGAGGATGTGGATTGACAAACCCTCATTCCTTCTGTGTTCCTTAAGGTTTTGGTTTCCCCTTTCTCATGCTTTCCCTTGCAAATTTGCTTATTTCTTAATAGTGCAACATAGTATATTGTGCATTTGCTGGGAGCCTAAAAAAGCAAGACAGATTTTATCATTTGGGCTTTAGATATTCAATGCCCATTATGGGCCGACTAAATTTAGTAGAGTGGCAATTCACCAGACTACTAAATTTAGTTAGGCCATCCGGTCATATCATTTTACTTAGCTTAATATTGGGTATCATAAGATAGGGCCTATCAAACAGTATGGCTCCAGCTTCGCCAGCTGCAGATTATATTATCACTATAGCTTTTCAAAACATTCATGGTAAGTTTTTTAAAGTCTTAACATTTTTTAGTTTGTATATTTTGTTACAAGTTTATAAATACGGACAAAATTAATTTGGTTTTCACAGTAAAGATCATTGTTGAAAAAAAGATGCTGCTGTTTTCATTTTTAGCAAAACCTTTGTCTTTCCTTGTTTAACTTCAGTTAGAATAGGAGGAATTTTATCATCAAAGCTAGGTGGACAAAGAGGAGTCCTATTTGGAGAGGAATTTTGCACGATGCTTTTCATTACCTTCATGCATTTCTCATTGCTTTCAAATTTCTGTTCTGAAAAAAGAAAAAAAGCTTTATCAGAATCCAGCAAGGTGTACTCAGTGCTGAAAATTCAAACTTGTCTTGTGTAGAAAAAATGGGAAAGAGATCTTGGTAGGTCCCATGCACAACAGCTGGAGTTACAGCAATGGGATCAAATGTGACTAAACAGAATGGCACTTACAAGCTCATCAGCCCAGCTATAATTCTTATGTGTTATATGGCAAGAAAATTGCAGTAGCAATATTCTGGGAGTCTGTGCACTTAATATATGGAAAGAAAATTGCAGTTGCAATATTCTGGGAGTCTATGGACTTAATCTTTTGTGGGAGGCCTTGAAAAGGAGCCAGTGTCTCTCCATCCTGAATCAGTCATTTCCTATCCAAGTAAACTGGACTGAGATCATCTAGATTCTGGTCTTCATTTCTAATGAGCTTTCACAGTAAAACAGGAAATAGTAATCTTGAAAGGGGGAAAAATGGTCAAAAATCACTCAGAGAACATTTAAAGGTTTGTTCTGAACAAGCAGGGCTAAGAAAAAGGCCTGAGAAAAGTGTGTCCTGGGATCACTCACAGTTAAAGCACTGATTAATTAAGCAGAGGGTCATTCTTCAGAAAGACTCAAGGGCAGTTTTGGCCCCGCGGCTATAATTTGGACACTTCTGGAGTTCTAGATACACTGAGCTATTCTGTGCAGGGCCTGTGAATATGTGCATTCTTCTGGCTGAACAATGGCATCTTTATTCATATGGGAGCCACTAAGTAAGTGGCTGTCTCCTAATATGGGTGGTATTTCTTCCTGCTCTGCCTCAATCTCTGCTGCTTTCCCGTGGCCTTATCAGCGCTTTGTAGCACAACTTACAAAATGAAATCTATTCATAATGTTAAAACCCTCCCCCTTTTATAGACACAGGAAAAAAACTCCAAATGCTTACATATCCTCCAATTCTATGGCAGGGTGTTTACTTTTTTAAATGCAATTCTGCTTATCTGACGCTGGTTTGGAAATTAATAAAATGGTGCCTGGCTTTTATTGTTTTGACTATGGGAAGGAAATTAATCCACAACTATTACAAGTGTTTGATCCAAATAAGCAGAGATAAAACTACGGTTTCAAGAAACGTCCTTCCCTGTTTGTCAAGTATCCTAGTGCTCCTGACATGTCTGATTTATTCCTCCCTTGTTTAGCAGCAATACTGTCCAGGTAGTTGATGCCCATTCATCTTGCTTTGTGTAGGTATTTCTTCAGGGTGGTTTTATTTATTATGCCTTAACTACTGTTCCTTCTTACTCACTAGGTTTGGCTCTGCCAGCAGTTAGAAAAGACGTTGTTTGTCTGAAGAGACAAGGGTGTGGTGAAAATACTCTGTGCCAGCCAAGTGAACCAAAACACTATCTGAATTACTAAGCAGGCTGGAAAATAAAATTTAACTGACAGAAGATCTGGACCCCACCTGTGCTGACGGAGAGAAAAAGAATCACAGGAATTGCCACGTACAGTTGGAGGTAGGTCTGAAGAGGGGGACTGTGTCCCTCAAATCCTCTCAGCAGTTCACAGCAGAGGAGCAGGATTTATGGCATTATTGCCTGGGGAAAGTTAATGTCAATGTTTATGCAATATTAGTTGGTATTGTTAATAGTTAATTTGGTGATACCAGGCTTGCTGTGAAACTGTACTGCAGAAATCTGTGACTTCCCTTATCAGGGGAACTGGGCTGTGGAACCACTCACAGACTGGCTGCTGGAGTTGCAGGGATTGGAGTGGTGGGGCAGGAATGTTATTTTTTTCTAGCAAAAAGCAGAGCCCAGGCATCTTTAGCTGCATGTGTCTCCACAAACTGTGCTTCCTGAAATACTTCTGAACATCCTGGATCTGTATAACCACCAAAAGCTACTGTACAGAGTGCTGGTTTGGTATTTCATACAATTGCAATGTAATATAAAATATACCATCTCTGGAGTGGACACCATCTTTGTCTTCCTCTGTAGGAGTCCACCTGTGTGAGTGGGCAGCTGCCATCCCTTTTCCCAGAGGCTTTTGCTCCACTCCACCATCCCACGAGTGCTAGGCAGACTAGCAGCCACACTGGTGGTGCCAGGGCAGCCTGGCAGCTGTGGTCCTTGGTGGAGGTATGACTCCCCACAAACCACATGGCTACCATCTAAAGTTCCACCAAAACACCTGGCAGTCTTTGGGCTGGGGACAAAACGGGAGGGAAAATGACTGCCATCATTCCTACATTCTGGCTGTAAGGTCTGCCTGACCTGCTAAGCAGTGCATACTGTGAGAGAGGGCACTGAGTGGATGCATCTCCCCACACCTGTGTGGGGAAGGAAGCTACGAGCAGAGCTTTGAAGGAGTCCAGAGAACAGAAGTTTTGCATTAGCCATGAGCCAGAGGCAGTTACTCATGTTTAAATAGTACCAGGCTCTGGGGAAATTCAGATGCAGACCTGAAATACATGGCTTGGCTAAAGACTTTTGTTACTGTCACATGTCTGACCTCTGAAAAATAATATTAATTCAAAAGTTAAATGCGTTCAGCTGACAGAGTATTTGTGTTAAGGAGGAGATGTTTTTAAAGGCATAAAATCAACTTAGTGTTGTGTTACAATTGCTTCCTTGACGTCCTACAGAAGGCCTGAGTGCAGCAGGTTTGGGGGACTTTCAGCTGCCGTGAGGCACTTATTGCAATGAGGGCATGGTTGTGGGCTCCCACTAAAAGGGTTGCATTTCCATAGGTGGTTCTGAAGATTCATGATCTTTCTGGGTGCAATTATTCAAGATATTATTTCTCCTTGCTTAGTTTCCAAGCAGGCCGTTAGACTGAGCAATCACAAACATAGATCTTGTAACCAGCTTTGATGTGAGAGCAGCATTATCATATTTCTGGAGATACTTCTTTCTTTTCTGAACTGTGTTGGCAGCCCATCATACCAGAATGTCAAAATGACATTCACTCTGTGTTACACAGTGTGTAAAAATTTGTGTTTACCTTTTGTATCCTTTGCACTTTTCAATTTTGCTTTATTTTCTTATAGTTTTGTAACTTAAGCTGTACACATTTGGAGATGTTTTTTGCCTTTCCTCATCTAACTTTATGGCTTGTTCTGGCTGAGATGTCCTTACATGATTTGATTTTACAAGAAATATAGGCTAACACATGTAATTGTTCCACAGTGAACCAATCTGTCTACAGCACTGGGGGAAGAAATATATTAAAGTTTTCTTTCATGCTATTCACAGAATGTATTGCTGGCTCTACAAATGATGCAAAATACTAGGAACTGCAATAATAAGGCTTGGGCTAGTTAGCAGGGAGCATAAATGTATGTGGAGCCAAATACTCCTCAGAATAATATTTTCATCAGAGACAGAATGTACTGTAACCAGGGGAGATAAGCATGAGTAGGCAAAACTGGCTATGCTTAGAGCCAACATGCAACAGCAGCTACAAATCACACACTGCTGACTGACACCTGAAAAACTGAAGTCTGACTGTTGTATCAGGAAGAGCCCTTCCTGCTCTAAGTAGGCTGTGAGGCAGGAGCAGGTCACAGGGACTGCCAAAATGTGCCAAAATGCATCTGTGCCCAGCAGCACAGAGCTGCTGTGACAATAGCTAGGAGGGGAGGCCAGGCTGTGCTCAGCCTCTGGAGACCTGCCACCTGGTCCTTGTGCTGGTGGCAAGCGGCCCTCTGATAATGGAGTGTTTAAGGAAGTGTCACAGAGCCAAGTGGATTGAGAGCAGGGAATCATCATGGAGGAGCTCAGTGGCCTTTTCCATGCAAAGAAATGTGGGAGGATTTTGGTGTTTCCAAGCAGGAGAGCAGTGATGAAAACAGTTAAGAATTGTTGCTGAGGTGGAGTAGGAAAGCTGGTTTAACACAGGACGCATTGCAGTGGTATCAGCAATGTGGAGTCAGTGCTCCAAGTGTACTAGCATTTATTTAAAGCAGCTATTGTAAAAGTCTTCGAGCCAGTTAATTACTAGTTTTTGTTATGTCAGGAACTCCTTGAGTTAAAGCAGAAGGCAACTATTCATGAATATGTTCCAGTTCTGTAGTTTAATGGAACAAATTAAAAAAAAAAAGAAAGAAAGAAAGAGAGAATGAAACTGATAAAATGATTTAGTTCATGGAAAGATTGAAAAGCCTTACAAAAAAAGCTGAAATTACATATTGTGCCCCATCTACTCTTGCATAAGCCATTGAAATTGCTGAAGACTTAGCTGGACTAATCGTCCATTGCAGTTATGCATGAGCCTTATGGACTGCACAGGGTGCGTGTAGGTCAAAGCACCAGCTTATGAAAGGGAGGGAAATTATCCAACAGCATTGCTAAAAATGTAGATGTCCAGGTATGAAAAGCCAAGAGGCTTGGCTTGCATTTAAAAAGTATTAAGAGCAAGTGAGGAATTTAATTTAATTTATTCACCAAACGGACTTGAAGAGGTGTGAAAAAAGGACTGAAGTTGGCCATGTTGGGTGGGTCTTTGAGCAACCAGCTCATATGGAAGGTGTGTCCCTGCCCCTTGCAGAGGAGTTGGAACTAGACAGTCTTTAAGGTCCCTTCCAACCCAATTCATTCTATGAAGTGATGCTAGACAAGAGAAAACTTTCAATGGAAAACAAAAATCTACAGAGGACATTAATGTAGACTCATTCCCTTCCTGCTTACATGAGTTTTTCCCTCTGCACCTCCTTGTTTGCTGTGAAGTTGCTGATGGACCATAGTTATTGCAAGCAGATTCAGGCCTAGAAGTTCCATCTGATCAGAAAAAAAGTAATATTGCATGGTGCATATTGAATTGATCTGCAGATATTGAAGTAAATGCCTGTTTGGAGCCTGTCTCATACTATCAGTATTCTTCAAACATCTACTTTGCTCTTTCAGAACACCCTGAAAATCACCAACACATCTACTGAATTAAGTTTTAAAAACAACTCAGAAACAGGAACAAATTATAGTTTTTTGCTGTGCTGTCTAGAAGAATACTGTTGCCGAGAGGGTGCTTCCTGCATGTGTCTGAGTACCTTCAAAATGACCTGTCATGTATATATGTGTCCTGGTTTCTTCTGTTGCAAAGAGAGTTTGTTAGGAATTTAGCCTACCTCTCGAGAGAAGAAATGAGTCCAGCTTACCAGAATACCCACCTTCCTAATTCTTACAATTTCACAACTGAGACCCCCAGACCTGCTCATATATTATGAAGCATCTTGGAGGAAGCTTTTATGATTTTCTGCCTATAAATGCAATAATCTGTCAGGATATGGAGAAAGTGCAGAGGATATTGAACACAGTTTGTTAGATTTTTTCTGTTGGTATTACTTGTATCTTTTCATCCACGGTAAACTTTTCTGTGCTTGGTTTTTCAGAAGCCCCCAAGTCCTACACCAAACACCTTAGGTAATGATACTACTGTAATGTAGGGCTGACCACACTGTAGAGGTTATCAGTCTTTCAGTGATGCACTCTTCCCAGGGCTGATTTCCCATTTAGCATGCTGCTCTTCACTTCCCCCTGCTCCTGCTCCCCTCCCCTGCCCAAGGGCTTTGTTCTGGGTGTATGAGCCCCCCTGATGCATGCTGAACTTACAGGGTTCAAGACATCAGGCTTTTGCTGTGTTGTTCTTTAAAGTGCTAATTTGGTTTTACTAATATATTTTCAATGTTTGGGATTAGCAGAGCTTGTAAGAACACATCAGACCTGTCAGGTTTACAAGTCCACTCGCCACCTCCGCCCCCTTACATATATTTTAAAATAGCTAATTAGGAGATAATGCCAGTGGAACTAAATACTGTCATAAGATAATGATCTCACACCACTCTAGAAATGGTAAGTGGAAATGTTTATTTTCAAAGGGAAGAAACACTGATCATGTGCCTAATCCTATATTCTTAAACAAGTAAAATTCCTGTAGATTTCAGTAGAGCCTGAGGTGACAACATCCTATTACTGTGGTAGTGTTTCTGGATACCAAATGGCCGTAAGTGATGTAGTCATTTTCTCCAAATGATACTGGTGCAGTATTGGAACAGATGTTTCCCTTACCTTTATTAGCCTGTTGTATCTTCTAACTTGGAGGATAGATTTTGCAAGTGCTTCATTGCACCAGCTGAGATAATTTTTTTAGAAGATGTGCTTTAGGAAGCAGTGAGCTGTGGTTTGGATGAAGTTACACATATTTTTAACTTACTGACGGTTCATAGTGGTGACACACAAGTCTCAGTTGCTACTGCAGGCTCCTTTTGGTACACTAAGGATACTTTCTGTTTAAGTCAAAGATGGCCTTCCCTCTGTCCTTAAGGAATTTTGGAAACAAGGGTTGTCTTAAGTTCATCTTTCAGGAGTAAACCACCTTATCTTTGTGGTGGGGTGAGGGACTACTCACAGGTAACAGGTACAAGTGCATTAGCTCTTCTGGCCTAACTGTTCCTGTTTCCCAGTAATAGAATTGAGACAGCTTTACCTCTCATTCAGGCTCATCCTTGTGTTTGTATTCCCACCAGCAGTGCTGCTGGTGGCTGTGCTGTGCAAATTCTTCCCCAGATCACCTTACAGGGAGCCTCCCTCTGCTACGAGGTAGCAGTAATGGGGTGGCTACAGTCACCTTTCCTGTCTCCCCCAGGGAGCCCTTCTTTCTACTGCAGCTCTGGACTCACTTTAGATGCAGGGCTGCCATACAGGCAGGGGAATACTGCAGTAGAAATTGGAGGCAGCTACAGAGCTGCTTTCAGAAAGAAGCCTGACAGTGAAAGCATTGAAGTTTATCCTGGTCAAAATTAACTTGCACAAGTTGTCAGTGCTTCTCCATGGAAGGTGGCCATTGGTTTTCAGAAATTACTGCTGTTTTCACTATTAATGAAGCTTCATCTTTCCATTGGATCATCTCTAACCTGCTGTAATTGTTCTGATTTTTATTTTTTACCTTGTTCACCAGTTCATGTCTAAATACAAGAAGATGTTTATATTGCATACATTCAGCTTTAATTGGCCCTTAAAAGAAGGTGTTGATTAGAATCTTCTCAACATCAACAGCTCGCTCGCACAACATTCTCTAATTACTGTTTATTAATTTAGTTCAAGTGGCATAGTTGAAAGCCCTGCTCAGATGGGAGAAGTAAATTGTCACTGGTATTGAATATGTAAATTATGTGCCATGTAAGTTTCCATGAAGAATGTTTAAAGTTAAATGTTACCCACATAAAGCCTTCCAGTTTCATCTAAGCCAGCCATATGACAGCTTTGCAAAAAGTGTCATGAAAATTTACCAGCCCTGGCAAAAAGAGTACTTGCCTATCCTTTACTTTTTTCTGTTAACATAATCATTATGATAATAATTTATTTGCCCATCAAAAAAAAAAGTAATCATTCATTCTGGCTGGCTGGAGATTTGCAAAGCTGCCAATTGAATCTGAATTACATGTTGCTACAGTATAGACATTCAGCAGCCTGGATTTCTTGCCCTAGTGCAATAACCCTCCCTTCTCTTTAATTAGCTTATAAAGTCAGAATTTCTTTAACAAAGTACTCATTAAACATTGCCTTGTTACATTACTTTAAAATGCAATTAAAAGTTTTAAGAGTGTCATGGAGTTTGTGTGCCATTGTCAGCATCTATGTCACTCATTATTGGTTTCCACCCACTCACACAGATCAGAGGCCTCCTGTTAAATATAGACGGAACTTCATAGCATTTCTATATAGACTAGGCATAAAACAATATCCTGATGAGGATGACCTCACTGCACCTTATATTTCTGGGAATAAGAGAGGAATGGAAGGGAGGGCATTCTACAGAAAAGAGGAGCTCAGAGTATTCGTTGTCCTTTTACCTCTACAGTTCTTTCTCTGTGGCCCTTTGTGTGGGAGTAACTGCACATTGTTGGTAAGTGTGCTGCTTCCAAGTCTTCCCAGACAAAGCTGCATGGGAATACCACATAGTTATTCTATTATGCATCTGAAACAAGAGAGACCAGACATTGCATTAAAAGAGAATGAAAAATATCCAATGCCTGAATGCTGCCTGGGCCTTCACCCAGTCCTCACACTCCTGCTGGCTGCTGTTATCATGAATGGCACTAATCAGTTCCAGGAAATCTCTACAACAAGCATTATGTCACATATGGTTACATCATTCCCTCTAACCTCTAGGGCTTCCTGTTGACATCTCTGGAGCTCTTCTACTACCAAATGGTATTAGACGAAATGCCAAGCTGTATTTTTATCCATTTCCGTCTGCCAAAAGGAATTCAAATGTTTCCCTTTGGCAGGTTTCACCTGCTGGGTCTCATCTTTGCTTCTTAAAATGAACAAACCCTTAGTAAGCCTTCTCAGGGTCTCTCCAGATGTTTGCATAAAGGATGGTGTGTGTGAGGGGTTATTGAGACAGAAGGGGATAATGCCTCTGCAAAATGTATTTATTCTTAATGTCTACCAAATTGCTAATCCAGCCTGTCAGTTGTGTAACCTCTGTTATAGATTCCATCCCAGGAAGTTGTTTCTCTGTTTCATTCTTAATTCTTTCCTAGCAGATGCTGCTATGTTTCACCCTCTCATTAATTTCAAGCATTGTGCTGCTTGGCATTCCCCTTTCTCCTTGCAGGGCCATCTCCAAAGGTAGGAGCCATTTCTCTCTTGGAACAGACAGTGACACCCTATCAGCTTCTCCTTGTAACCCCCACTTATCCAACTTCTTAGCTCAAAAAAAGCAGGGCTCAAAGTCTTTCCAGATCAAACAAGCAAGATTTTTCCTTCTCGTAAACTGCTGTGCCCCTTGGTTTGGGTGTTTTTTATTCTTATTATTTGTCTGGTTTATACCATTCTTTCATTCGAAGAGTTTTATTTTTGTGGCTGTTTCTGTGTTTATTCGTTGCTGCAGTAGGTATCAACAACATGATTAAATTCCAGCTCTGACTGTTGCAACATAAGCGCTCTGCCTTCATTATCTGCAGTGCCTAAAACTATTTGATCTCTAATAAGTTCACCTGCAACTGTGCCTCATTTGCATGATGAGGCTAACTGGTGAAGCCTGGGTGCATATTGGTCTGTGATTTCAGTTTCTTTTCGATCAGATGCATCAAACAGAAGGAACTATTAGAATTGCCAGCGACTGTATTTTTTTGTGTTAATCATGCCAGAATACTAGGAGTCCCAGGCAGCCTTACCAGGCTGGAGAAATCCAATGATAAAAAGCATGGGAGTGGTTCTGATGTCAGATTACATACAAAACAGTGCTGTGCTGGGGATAGTTGGTCTGGTTTGATGGCACACAGTGTTAAGGTCACGCCCAGCTCCTGAGCAGGTTATTCAGTAGCCTCTTCCGTTGGGCTGCACATCTCATTGCCCTAAGCCCTTGAGGGAGCTGTGCCACCCAGCAAGGACCTCTCCCCTGGCCCATCAGGCTCACAGCTGGAGGTGTCCTTCATATCTCTAAGGGTCTCTGACTGACTGTCCCCAGCTCACATTCATCCTCGCTGGTCCTGCACTTCGATCCAGTTGACATTTATTTGGCAGTAATACCAAGGGTTTTACTGCCCAAAGTGTGTAGGAAGAGAAAATCTGTTCTCTTACACCAAGTTTTTGAGAACCTCAACCTTTCTTTGTGTCTGAAATGGAAGCAGCAGGCTTCAAAGCTAAATGTTAGAACAGAACAGCAGCTCAGTGATTGTGAGATTTGTAGCCATAGTGCTGAAAATGTTTCAAGTTCCCTATTTCCTTTCTAGATCAAGCTCAAGATAGGCCTGTGTGTTTTACTGTGTTCACCATGATTTTAAGAAATGTTATTTGCAGCATCCCTTACTTCTCTAATTTCAGCTTCTTACATTGCATTTTCATTTGAGACAACTTTTAATTGAGCTGAATGATCTCTGAGAACATCAAAATGTCTCTCATTGATCCAAATGGGTCCTAGACTGAGTTCGCATTTCATACACAAAATCAACTCTTTTCTTTTACTTTTGGGCTCACACAGCAAATAAAAAACTAAACCACGCAGAACCAAACAAAAGAATTCTGAGAAGCTCATCAGCAGTATTTGCTTTGTACAGAACAGTAATTTTTCCCTAACACATACTTCCAAGAATTTTTTAAAATGTCATTCATACATCATCTGCCCCAACAGACAATAGTTGTTCCAGAGAAGCTGTTGCTCTCTATTAGGTCAATGATCAGTGAACTAAACATTTTCTACTTAGGCCTTCATATGATAAAAGCCTACGAGATTTGAAGGAGCCATTACAGACTATTGCCTAGAAGAAATATCCATTTGAAAATTCAGCAATTATGTACTTCTGTAATAGCGTGTAAAAGGAGCTGTGGACCCATTATGGGTTATTGAGTAAATAATGTATTTTTAAAAGTGTCTAAGTAATTTATATGATAGCCTGTATTGGCAGCAAAGAGTGATTGTAGACTAAACATTCTGTCTTTCTCTCTTTTTAAAAATCTCATTTAAATCCCTAAATAGCAATTAAAGAAAGAAATCCCTGATGCAGTTTCAGTATTTCTATAGTAGTCAATAGCTAATGGCTCTGACTTTGCTGCACTGAGGCTGCCATTTTGTGCTGAGACAGTTTTCTCTGGTCTGACTTACTTTTTTTGTCTTGATTGGATAAGACAGGAGGCTTCATTATCAAATATAATATAGGAGTGTCCAGAGGCCTCCTGAAAATCAGACTCACAGTCATCAGACCTGCCCATAATCAGGAACAGCCACTAGCCAGAAGAGCCACCAGCCCAGAGAACGAAGACAGGATGCTGTTAGTCCCTATTTTGGGGAAAAAGTGAATCTTGGAGAGAGGAAATTTGTTGTTTGAGATCATGCAGGGAACAAAGAACCTCTGCCTCCCATGTCCAAGTTTAGTTTCCCTGCTTTTTATGTGTACCTTCCATGGAGAGGCACAGCCTGAGCTTCTCATTGCTGTGCATCTTGAGTGCTAATGCAAACTGTTCCTCTGTCAGGTGACCTCAATGGTCTTGCTTCAGACCACTGCATTCAGTCCCCTCAGGCACAGATCCTGGTCAAAGCAGATAGAAAAATACTGCCGTTCAAAAAATTTACATTGTAGCAACAACGCACTATGAAACTAGGAAATGCAGGAAAACAAACTTGTTTTCCCCTTGTAAGCATGGAGTAAGTTTCCTTACTCCTCCCATTTATTTATCATACTGCTTCCTGCCTTAGCAGAAACATAGCATAGTCACCTCTTTAATAAATTTCTGTCAAAATTTGAAAGAATAAGTGGAAACAGTTGGTTTTTTAAAGAAACACTGGTGCTTGAGTTGCTCTGAATTTTGGACATTATCTTGAGATCTCCAAATATCTGTCAGACCAAGCAATCTTCAGTGCCCTAGGGAGAGTACTGGACTTCTGTACTGGTACTACCTGTACCTTACAATATTGCAAGGGGCCTGACTTGAGGCAACAAAAGCAAAACTATTTTCTGCCTATGGTGATGCTCCATCTTAACTCTTTTTGATGGTACTTCATCTGGCATAAATTTGATACAAAGTCACTTTGCTTCAGTGATCTGGAACCTGCAGGTTCTGGACCCAATGCCACAAAACTTGCAATTTCCTCCTCATACTCAACACCCTCATTCTGCAACAAATACCTAGTTTGGCTTAGATACAAACCTAAAACCCTCACAACTTGAATTAAAAGATCTTGGGGTCTTTCTTCCAAGAACAGAGTTATTAACTGATCTACTGTACTTCAACTCTAAATAATTCTGTTCTCCCATTCAAGGAAAATTCCTTCTTATTTCAACCAAAGTCACACTTATGAAGTGATCTGGGATTATTCTAGACTGGTGATTATTTCTATGCAAGCCACCAGTTACCATCACTCTATAAAGCAAAGTGCAAACCAGGCTTTTGAAAGTAATGTCTGGAGAGGCATCAGACTGAGATGAAACAAACTTTCATTCTCCCATCATGTGGAGTTTCTCAGGGCTTGCCAACAGGACCTAGCAAAGCCGAGTTTGCTAATGCCAGTGGTGCTCCCTTGGAGGCAGGAGACTTGGATTGCTCCAGTACATATATACATATACAGTATAAGAAGGCATAGGCCTTTAAAGTGACCACTCCTTCCTCACACAAATCTGCCCTGTGTTCTTTTTTTTACACTCTAGGCCACCCAGTACAGTGCTGGTAATTGGAGGAAACTGCTTTTTTTTTTTTTCTCCTGACAGTACTTTAGAGACATTAGATTCATTGTTTGAGGGTGTGTATGAGATTCTGGAAGTAGAATTTTTGTCTGCTATGCTGTGAGATCTTTGGTATGATATTGACTCACTCATTGGCACCTCAGAGATGTTTGGGGAATTCAGCAAGTTTTCAACAATCCAGTTTGAGAGATTAAACAGAATTACAGCTCACTCAGATTTGTCCTAATTTTATTAGATTTTCACCATTTCTAATTTCATAAACATATGCAGCCAAGTATGCAGGTGGGGACTGGGATGATGTACAAGGACACTCAGGCTCCATAGGCAGCTAATTGGTGGACTAAGCAATAGGGCACTTGGAAAGACTGGTATTTTTTTCAGAACATTCTAGGATAAAATCCTGTCCCCACTTAAACTGAAGCAATCAAGAGAAGAAAGATTTTAGGTATAGATTCTGTTGGAACCAGAGGAAGAGATGAAAGGAACTATGTGATGCAGAAAATATCCAGGATGAAGGTGGTTGTTGTGGGCAAGATTCATTACTTATTTGTTTTGGACATAGAAAAAAGATATAATGTCTCAAGACCATAGAACTTGCCTGATAAATATGGTGATATCAGAAGGTTTTTGATCAGGGCTAAACACAAGACAAGCAGTGGTTAACAATTTCAGATAATAGCAGAGCAAATAAAAAGTGATTTTGTGTGAACATTGTTATTGTTAGCAAATGCTAAGGTGTAATGTTTTCAGGATATTTTATATTTTGTTTTAGAAAATAAATCTGTTTTCTTATGTATAGGAGAGCTCTTGAGGCCCAAGGTAAAGTATGCTATGGTAAAGTGACACCAGCTGAGGTACTGGCCTGGCTGTTTATGTGGGTACTTTCTCATGAAATAATATTGCTGTCCATATTTGTTAAGGGAATGCTGCTGTTGACTTATTTTCTACAATCAAAACAGAAAGAGGGGTAGGAGGGAAAAGTCTACACTCTGGTTTTTGCTCTGCAGTGTCCTTTATCTGTGATACAGCATCTGCACTATGAAATTCACCCTGAATGAATGGATACTCAGATGTCTTCACTTCCAGCAGAGAGGACGCAACTCTCGGGCTGAATTAGGCCATTTGGAGAGGTTTACAAAATCTCCATGGGTTACAGACACAAGACTTTTCTCTCACGCTGATCTGGACTGAGCACTTGGTGAGTAAGTAAAATTTCACTTTTTTCCTTTTGAAAAATAGAATAAACCAAAGAAGTTGGTCACATATTTGGACCTGGACTTCCCAGCAAAGGCTTGCAAAGTCCTCTAAAAAGTCAGAATATTTAGTAAACAGATAATGAAATTTATTTGCCCATCAAAAAACCCAAACCAAACCAAAACAAAAACAAAAACAAAAACAAAACCAAAAACAAACAAAACAAACAAACAAACAAACAAAACAACAAAAAAAACCACAAAAAAACCCAAAACACCCAATCAAACAAGAGGGATTTAATAATGTTGGGATGAAGTTTTCTGTTAGTGACTTTATTTTCTTCTTCCTCCTGTTTAGGCAGTAACATGCCAACTCTGACCACATCACTGGTGTGAAATTGCTGATTAACCTTTTGACTCTGACAATTGGGACTTCTCTCAACACCAACTAGTAATGCAGAAGACCATTAGTAGTTAATATTGGGACATCCCAGCTCCAGATGTCAAAAGGTTAATGAAAAATCAAGTATCTTGCTTTTACTGGGGAACTTGGAAACCTTCCCCCCAAAACAGTTCATTTTTTCTGATAAATAAGCCAGACTGCTTGAGCTGAGAAAGACGGGTGTTTTGCTAATGTGTACAGCTGTTAATTGAAAAAGATTTGGGTATGCTTGTTCTTCTGGATGTAGATAAAAGAGAAAATTTTTGGCGAACTTAGTTGGTCTTGAACACTCCTTTGTTCAAATACACGACATAATAATAACGCTTTGTTCTTTCTGAAACAGCCATGGAGGGATTTTGAATGGAATACTCATTTTCTTTAAGTCATATCTGCCAGTAATCATTCCTGGCTTAAGACCAGCTGCCATTTATGTGTTTTATGAAAATATAACAGTTTTACACTCAAAACTATTTTCTTTTTAGGTAAAAGCTTCAGCACAAGCTGGTTCCCCATATCTACCATAAATGCTATTTATCACAGATTTTGGTCTTTAAAACAGAAAGATAATGTTAAAACATTTTGATTACCCTTTCCTTGCTGCTATCATTCGCAACCCATCTTTTCTAATTATGGTATTAGGACATTTACATAACCGGGAAAAGGGTCCTTTAACTACATTTCTATTATGTTTGGCACTTCTGTGAAAGGATATTATATTCATGTGCATTAGAGATTGCTTATAAAAGATCAAGACAATAATAGCAGATCAGACGATAAAGGTTCCCTTTTCTCCTCCCAGACAGGCTGTCTCTGACAGAAGAATACAGTTCATCAAAAGTGTCTGCAGGTTGTCAAACTCAGTGAGATTTGGGGACACTCAGAGGCTGTCATGGCCAACAAGAAGATTTTCTGTAGGGTTCTGCCATCATTCACCCTCAGGAAATAATCACTCACTACATTCTGCATGCTCTCATGATAGAGCTCTATTTGAGAGAAAAGAGCCATTTTATCAAAGGACAATATATCCCTTCTCTTGGTCCATGTAGCTTCCATTATCAGACCATAATAAATCATATTTGTGTTCTCAGTTAATAAGACTGATTACAATGCAGGTTACAGGCATGGGAAAAGAAAATCAGGTGAAAAGATGTTTTAATGAAAATATGATAAGCAAACAGCTTCTTGTGAACATTTCAGGCTGTTATTTGTAATGATCACAGGCAATTTTTGATACATCTTCTTTAGCAATGGTTTAAGCTGCATAAATTGGCTTGCCACTTTATAAGTTGAAATAGGAAGAATCCCAGTGTCCTTCTTATGTTGTCTAGAATCATTATATACATTATAAGCATAAAATGAGTTTAATGTATGTGCTTTGAAAAGAAGAGGAAAACAGAAAATCAGGGAAGACTGATTTTAATGCTGCTCAGAATGATTTTGAAATTTTCTACTCATCTTTGTTACTAACGGTGCATTTTCCATGAAATTTAAGAATGACATGTAGTGCTTTCATCTCCTTAAAATTAATATACTGTGCTCTCTGTTTTTCTCAATTTCTTCAAAGTTCTTCTTAGAGCACTCTGCAAAGAGACAGAGAGAAATTCTCCTCTCAAAGTGTAAGCATATCTGCTATTAATCCTGAGGGGAGTTAAGTGCCTGCATCTACAGGAGAATACACCCCAGTATTCATGAAGGGCACCCTGTTAAAATGGTGCAAGAATGTTTAACTCTGGCACGTGTGATGCATTCAAGGGCCAACTTCCACATAATTTTTTAAAGTGATTAAGGCAGTTTTTTATTAGGGTAAATATTCTGATATGATTTCAGCATATAACTGTATGGAGGGAAGTGGCTGATGGACTGTCTTGCTCTCATCTGAAAAGTCTTATTTGCTATTATGTTCAGCATCATACTTTCAAGATGAAGTTAGAAATTTAAGGAATCATTTACTCCTGCCAATATATAATTTTGACCGGGTCCCTGAAATTCTACAGCACATGTAGAACAATGGTAACAAAGACTCCTTGGTGTTGTGTCTGCAGGACCTATTCTGCTCTCTGGTATTTCTCTAAAATTACTCTTAAACAAATTTTAAAGCTTTGTATTTGGCCTAGCCCTGGAGAATGGCCATAAAATTACCTTAACCCTTTTAGAACACTTCAAAAGAGCAGTGCCCATGTAAGAAACAGCAAACTGCTCTTCAAAGGCAATATCCTGATATGACAACAGATGTAGATAATGTACTTCATGATGGAACTGCTTGATACAGAGAAAAACATGTTGTAACTGCCTTCACCGTGAAAGGGGTTTAAAAATGCTGCCTGCCAACTCCACAAAAACCAGAGCTGCTATTTCGGTTAAAGGCCAGTGGATTGTATTTTTCACGTCAGTTTTCACTAACCTCAAACATCACTGTTATGACAGACTGTCATCCAACCAAACCAGCATTCTGTTGCCATTCAAGCAAGCAGGAAAAAAGCAAACATGAAGGAAACTTAAAAGTCCAAGTAGTAATTGGGGGGTGGATGTGAGTGAACTACTTTTGTGTAACAATACTGATTACTGAAAATGAAACACTTAAAAGAAAATAAACAAAAAACAGTGCTTTCTGAGCCAGTGGTGTTTTCTTGGCTGGCAATTTTTCTTTGTTCTATTTCATGACACCAGGCTCAATGGTTGAAGGGGTGTTCTGGGCCAGATGTCAATCACAATGTCTGATATAAACAAAAATAGCTAAAAAGGCATGCCAGCATCTTCCTTTTGTTTTGCCATTAGCTCCATTTTTCTTTTCATAGGCTGACAAAAAATTACTGCCTCCAAGTGAATTCAGTAATGTCACTATATATCTAATATCTAGGAGACCTTTTGTTTTAGCTTTACTGGGCTTAACCACAAAAGACACTTGACATTGACAAAGAATCTGTCAAACATACAATGATCAGTGCAGTGAAACCTCTCATGACAGAAGGGCACTATTCTGCTTCCCCCTTGCCTCCAGCAGCAGCCTGTCTGAGCAAAATATGCTGGAGCACATGTAGCAGCTGAACCATTACAGAGCAGGCCAGAAGCTGAGATGTGTCTTGTTTAAATTGTCATAGCATATTAGTATAATTAAAACTGCCAAAAGAGTAGAAAAGATAGATGGAAATGTTACATTACTTGTTTCTAGAGATTAACCTCTAGCCAGAACTGAAATAGAGAGACACGTTTTGGATTTCTTAGAGCTCTGATATGGAAGAAAACAAGCCGAAGAGTACATCTCTTGAAGTGCGAGACATGAAGTCATAGTTCCTATATTTACACTAAAAAAAGCAGAAATCGTGTTTCAGGCAGACACTCTGTTTCCTCTGTGATTGCAGCTCCTGTTGTGGCTGTGCTCTGCAGAGCAGTTGTATCATCTCTCAGCTAATTCCTTTCTACTCCTTTCTGCCTTTGTGCCTGCAAGGTCTTGACACCTCTTAGGCTTGCTGATGAGCAAATGTGACCGCTCTTCACCCTGTCCCCATCTGTGGGCTTGGCTGATGCTCCAGGTGCCCAGGCCCACAGCAGTACATGGTGACCCACGATCCAGGCTCTGGGCCTCAGCAATGCCCAGCAGCAATGGTCAGGAACTCATCCTGCACAGGTTTCATCCTTTGGGCATGCCTGTCCCTAGGGAAGAGAAACAAATGCCTGCTGGAAGCGGGCACAGATAAACCAGCCCTGAGACTGCTCTTGAATCCAGTTCCCTTGTGCACAAGAGAGTCAGAAAGGGAAGACTTAGACTACTTTGCTTAATCTGTTTCTGCTTCTCATTGCAAGGGAAGATGTTTGCACAATGGCTTCAATTTAAAATCTGACCTTTCATATGCCAAGCTTCATGCTTGTTTCTGTGTTGAATGTATAGATAAAACATATGGCTTTCTAAAATTGACCCTGGCAATTATGTTCCCTTCATCAATGAGATGTTTTCCTTCCCATGCATTGTTACCTCTCGTTACTATTCAGGACAAACTAGTTATGATCCAAATTTATAATTATGGCCTGAGTTATATCTGGTGGTGAGAAAATTATTTAAAACCTTCCGTGTGTTTGTTCAGTTGTAGATGTTGGAACTCAGTTTATCCAGAAGCTGGGGAGGGCCTGAACTGGGTCCAGCCATTCTGAAAGAGAGAAGAAGCAGCACAACTGTCCTCTAACAAAAATGGTACATTCAAGGGGAAGCTTCAGGAATCAGGTAGGACTCATGTTCATTTCTTCTAGTGAACTCCACAGCTTTGCCTCATTTGCTTACTTACCTTAAGTAGAGAGATGTTAAATGTGAGCCTTTAATTTTAGGTTCCTCCATATCTTCTGTATTTCCCAAATTAAAATCTTGGTTAATGACTTATCCATATAGGGCCTGTAGATGTGCATAACTAGCAAAAAATATGTTATCTGCATTTAGTGCTGGCTTTTGGAACCATCACCGCCAAGTCACCTCTCTACTGCATCTCACCTCACATGCATTTCTGTGTAGCGCCAGGAGAAGAATGGAAAATAGCCATGAAGTAAAAGCAGATTCTGTTCCCATTAAAGGCAATGAAAACTGTGCTTTTACTTCTAGTTACTCATAATAGCGGAGAAAAATGAAGTGGAAACAAGCACAACAAAACACCTCTGCCAGCTATCTACAAGCTAACCAAGGCTTCCACTAATGAGGTGCTCTGGCATTTTAAGAAAGACAGGTTCTTCCAGAAATGGAAGAAATACGCTGAGTTTTTCCTTCGGTTCTGAAAGGCTAGTGAAAGAATAACAAAGTGTATTTCAAAAAATGGATGACAGTCAAACTTTTAATGCTGTCTGTGCTATTACACACCTAAAGATGCCCATACAGTTTCTTGTCAATTAAATGCTTTTACATACATATTTGGCATCTTATTAAATATTGATACTTACATACCTCACCTAATTATTGACTGGATTTACAGGGTCCTTTAAATGACCATAACATTTTTGAGAAAGTTAGTAATATCAAATTACAATAATGGAGTAATTTTCAGCTCAAATTTTCTAGACAAGTCTATACCATGGACAATCACATAGTCTATTAAACAGAACAGTACAGTTTGTGGAAAAGATAATACTCCAGATCATGAGATAGCACCAGATTTTACATTATGATTTCCAGATGTCTTTGTGAGCTTAATGCGTACAGCATTGGTTTAAGTCTAATCTGCATGGCAGAAATGCAAGTTGTTCCAATTTTCTCCTCACTGGGGCTGTGTGGAGAAACAGGAGGGCATTGTTCTGCTGCTTTGGAGAGAGGAGTTTACCTGAAGGACAGGGGAAAGTCACACCTAGGAATATCCACATCCTCATCTGGCTACAGAAAGCTGGCAAATCTGCCCCTCGCCTTTATCTTCCCACCTCAGCAGCCCTTTTTCTGCACGCTTGTCTCCACACAGTGTCTCAGTCACCCCAAGACACTGGACAGAACTGGCCTTCCTGCCCTAACCACTGGAAGCATCAACACTTTTGTTTAGAATGCTGAAAAGATCTGAGTTACAGCAGCCCACCACAGCTGCCAGGCTATGTGACAGCCTGGTTGTACTATTCTAAGCAGTGTGTGTTGATTCACTTGAAGGGAGAGAGAGGGTGGAATTTGCCAAACAGAACATCATACATACTCACTAGAAGCTCCTGGAGTGAGTATCTGTGCAACCAGAAGGCAGCTTCCCAGCTGTTTCCAGGGTGCAGCTTTGGAAACAAAGTTCCCCGAACATCCACTGTAAAACAATGTATTGCATCAGTTTCCTGAACAAGAGACTAGGTGAAGTCACAGTACAGCAGTGGCAGCCTGGGGGATTTACAGCACTTTGCAGGGCAGCCCAGTATCCTCCTGTGCCCAGAGGGGCCACAGATGTCCAGAAGTTTCTGGTGGGTCGCACATAACTATAAACATGAAATAGTATTTCCTTTGTTACATTCCTGCTGGAGAGCATTTTACTGGTAGAGGTAGGTGGGCCAGATAACAGTGCAAGGATCTGACAGGACATTTGCTTTTCAATTCTAGCACTGTTGGCCCGGGAAGTGAAAAAGAGCTCTGCAAACAGAACAGGTGTCTGGCATGACAGTACAATGGGAAAAAAAAAAAAGCTCAAGGCTACTTTTTCTCTATGGAAATCACTACAAAAAATTGCCAGTTCGGGGCTTTATGAATTTCTCTCTGGAGTCAAACATTCAGTGTGAATTTACAGAGTGTGAGGAAGGAGTATTTTGGCTCCTTCAGTCCTGTGTACAATACCTCCCAGGGTTTCAGTGAAGATTTTAGCATCTCTTGCAGTCTTCAAATGTTATGCTGTGAAAGGATGTGCTTATACATAATTTTGTAATTGAAATGGCATGTTTACTGTTCTATTTCATGCTTGATTGTGTTTTTTAAACACCTTTACTCATGCTGTTAGAAGTGGGATTATAATTAAAATGTCCTGTTGAACACCTTGTTCAGTTCAATGAAGGTATGATAGAAGTATAAATACTTGTTCTTGTTGACTCCGTGATGTCAGCACAACAAACACAGTAAATGTCATAAAACAAATCTCTCTTTCACCAAAGCATCTGTCAGAAGGGAAGGGAAAACAGAATCTGTGGCTGGACAAAGAGGGGCCCTTCCCTTTGGAAAAAGGAAATACTTTGAAATATTATCTGTGATATAGATGTGTTAACTAAGCCATGGAATGATTGATTGATTTAGCCAGTTATGAGGCAAAAAAAATCAGAGGGGAATTTGTTCCTCTACTCACAGTCCCTTGGCCTAAAGACTAAGAAGCACTTTCTCCTACACTTGCCATTAGGGAATGCTGAGTTTGCCTGTGAAGTATTAAGGAGCAACTTATATTTCTTAATATTCCTCTTTCCTTAAAATAGATACAGATATGCAGACTTCAAGTCTTGATGGTGGAGTGGAACTACAACACAAGGTCCAAACATTTCTGAGTCACCATCCAGTGGCTTCAGAATTTATGCATAGCAATAATGGTTTCATTTCCTTCATGTTTTCTCTTGTAGTCTAAGTTACCACCAATGATGTGATGTCTAATCTTTCTGGCAGGCACATGTTCAATCTTAAGGAGCTTTAAATTACTTCACAGCTTGAAATTCCATGTAAGAAGGGATATTCCAACATTTAGCCTAATTGATGCTTTCTTGGGCAGTTTACTTGGATACCTTGGCTCAGTTTCCTCCTCTGAAAAATGGGGAGAACAATGTCTGTGTTCCTTGTGCTCTTTGATGTAATAATATTTTTACTATACTAAATACTAGGCTCAACATTGCACAAACGCCATGAGATTTTGAGTTTGTGTCCTTTGCTGGCTGAAAGAGGGCTCTCGAAACCAGTCCCAGGATGTGTAATATTTCTGGGCTAGAGCAGGACTTGCCAGTCAGCAGCTGCCCTACAGGAAAAGCCCACACGATCTTTATGAAGCAGGCAAATAAGCCAACCTGAAGGGTGTGGAAATTGCCCTCTGTGCCCAGTTTCATTTCCAGCTACTTCAAGCTCAGCAGAGGTTGGAAAGGCAGATGGTTCACAGAATTTAGTCTTCAGAATGAAAACAGTGAGGAAGTGACTAAGTAGCAGGATTTTTCCCCTGGGATTGAGGAGTAGGTGGGTACATAGGACAGTCCAGTCCAGACCAGAAAAAGATTCAGCAGCAGTGGGGATAAGGCTACAGAACATGCAGGACAACATGGACAAGAATGTTGTCAAGTAGGATTGCAACAAAACTTGGTGTATTTCTTTGAATGTCTCATTATATGTACAGGTGCAGCTCTACACACCCACACATGCTGCATTTATTTCAGTGTGTGATCATATAAATACCTGCAGGTGTGATACAGAAGAGATACCCATGCTGAGGCATGAATATGGAGTTCCACATCTGTATTGGCTGCCTGGTTCACACAATGAGCTAGTGCAGTCAGTGAGTTCTACTTCCACCTCCTGTACACACTTCAGAATTAAAACCAAGAAAGGTCCATCCTGATAACTACATTTAACAGGATGTTATGGCATTGAATTAAAATACGTGTATGGGACAGTCATCATTACCTCACTGTGTTGTACATTATATACAAAATTAGGATGAAACTAATTTCAGATAAAAATGGCCACATCAATGAAAAGTATGGTAACGAATCCACGAAGTTGGAATTTAATGTGTCTTTTGGGACACCTAAAACTTCAGCTGGGCTTCAGTGCAGTGGTTTCTCACTTCTGGCACACACAGAGGTGGCTCCTTGTCTATAATTCTGTCAGATAGTCCATAATACATGGGGTAAAAATCGTGGCTGCTGCAAAACCATGGTGCTGAATCCACTGACTTGCTGACATGTAAAAAAGTCTCAGCCATGGCATTACACTTACGCAGCTGGTTTCATTAAACAATAACATGATGCTAACTACTTGACTACAAACACCCTCCTTTCAGTGTCAAAAATGTAAAACAGATAAGGGATATAAACTGGGGCCAACCTTTTGCATGTAATTGCTGCCAGCAGAGACTCAAGGTTGTCAAAGTTTCCTACCTTTTATAAGGCCTTTAGTGATAACTTTTGTTTCCCAAAGAGAAAAATAAACCTACCAAAGTTCCTTTGAACATTTCGGCAGCCTTTCATAGTGTTAGCTGTGATAGCAATGGTGTCACATTCCTAATAAGGATGTATACAAACTGTGTTTTAGGAGTCCCTGCTGCTTTCTTTGTGGAAATGATCTCAGATGCTTTGGGATTATTTGGCAGTAACTTCTTTTTGCACCATGATTTCACAGAGATCTTCTCTGTTATCTTCTCTTCAGCATATTCCTTTGAAGATCTAGGGCGAAAATGTGGTGCTTGAGCATTCAGTGAAACCTGGTTTGCAGGTTTCACTGCTAGCTAAAGTCTGGGCTGTCCTGTGACAGAAAATGTGAAGGGACCATAGTGCCCAAAATTCAGCAAAAATTTTACATAGTGTTGTCCAGGCAAAGGAATAATGACAATATGGTCAATTGAGATTTCATAGGAAGTGAAGGAGGAAAGAAAGCACAATTTTTTTTCAGGACTGAATGTCATTACTTTGCTCAGAGGGACCCCCGTGGCTGCCATCCATGGCTCACAATAGTGAATGTACTCTGTGCAGTAACACAGGTTTAGGGACCACAAGTGGCTGGAGCAGTGGTAGAAATACCACTGTGCTAATAAAGAGTTCCATCCAAGCAAATTTAACTCCCTCAGAATTCGCCTGGGTATCTCTCCATGACACATTTGTTTTAGAGTCACAGCATGTTGCGATTTTAAGCTCTGGCAGGGTCCTATGTAGGAACTGTGCCCAAGAGCCTTTATTTCATCTGCTCCAATTGGGAAGAGCGTGGCAGTTTCTTTTGGTTGAGACTTTGCTATAACGATCTGAACTTTAGTCACTGTGAGATTGGCCCTCTGCAAAGCATTCACTTGGTGCTACAACCAGAGACAACTGAGCTCCAAAAGTGAGTGCAGGCTGTGTCTACTTATTAAGTAAAAGGGCATGTGGAGAGCCCATTACTCAGTAATTGGTGCTTGCTGCCAGTTAGCATTCACCAGGACTTCCAGGATTTGTATAGATCTTACAGTCCAGAATGGCCTGGGATTGTTCTTGCCTTATTTGCTTCCATTATAATCAGCTGGTGGCTGTCTGCTTCACAGAGCTACCAAAACTAGCTTGATCAGCTTGTACCTGGAAGTACAGGAAGTCCCCAAGGAATTCATCCTGAGGGACATACAGGTCTGAGAGATTTTGTGGCTAAGGTTGTGTTCCAGTTTTGTGAGCTTGCAGGTTTCCGCCCCTGCCATGGAAGAGGAATATGATGACTGAGATTAGTGGTAGATGATACAAATGCCTGTCTGATCGTGTAAAACCTTAAATAGGTCTTTAAAGATGAGGCCCTGATGTGTCATGTGACTCTTTGCACTTTGGTATGGGGAGTCTTGAGAGACAGTGTGTTAAGTCTTTACAAAAAAGCTTATATAGACATTTGACTAAAAAAAATCTCTGTGCGGTGCATGCCACTTGCAGCTTTGCCGTGGGGAAACCTTTTGTTGTCCACGTCCCGACTGCCGCGCTTGTTCCCAAGGATGCGGCTTGGTGAGGTTTCGGATAGGTGTCCACAGTCCCTGGCCGGGCTGGCGGGCTCAAGCAGCCCACTCTGCTGCCCACGAGCAGAGGGGAAGAAAGGGGCTCCTTCATATTGCTCCTTCCCTGCAATATTGTATTTATTTACAGCATTAGCCCCAGAGGCTGACAAGGCGGTTGAATGTATGCAGACAAGCTGCTCTCCCCAAGCAGGCAGCCTCTGCCAACACCTGTGAAGCGAAAACCTGTCTGCGCCACAGGTGAGAAAGCAAATAACGCAGGGTGCCGCCGCGGGAGTAACGCCCGCCAGCGGGACTGCCGCAACCACGTCCGCTGCCCCCCGNCGGCCCCGCCATCGCCGGCCCCGCGCCAGGCGGCGGCGCGCGCCGTTCGCCGCAGCGTCCGCCAGGTGGCGCCCTTGCTCGCCGAGTGGCGTGAGAGCGGGCGGGCCCGAGAAACGCATCGCGCCCACCCCCCTGCCCGCCTGCAATTTCGGAAGCATTATAACGAAAGTGTTTTCAACTTATTATTATGCATGAGTAAAAATTCCATGAATGTGTAACATTTTCGCCTGTATTTCCCTCTTTTATAACATCATTTAAATTCCTCATTAATAATTTAGCAACGTTCTGGATTTTAATCACTTTTCTCATCCCCGCGGTCTCTACCCGAGGCAACGCTCTTCTCCCCACCTGAAGGTGACATGGAGGCAGCGCTGGAGCCAGGGGCACCCGCTCCAGCGCCCTGTCCGGCTGCAGGGCGTTTCCTTCACCAATTGAAAATCCAAAGTTTACCAAACCTAAGGCTTGAGTAGGTCACCATCCCTGAAAATTTAATTTATTTTTTTCATCTGAGTTTAATTATGGTGGTATTTGTTTGATAGCTTGTTACTGTAAATAAAAGAGATAAAAGGAGCCCTTCACTCGAGCAGCTTCAGAGTTGTGAAATATGTACCTAATTAAAACTATTGGTGTAAGAGCCTAATAAAGCACATGTGCCTACTAGATGTCTTATTCTAATGAATCTCGGCTAACTTACTCTGAGCGATGTATTTTGTGTTGGTAGTAAGAGCTGAATAATTCTGGAATTTATCATGAGGTGCTCATGAAGGACCACAGGGTTCTGGGAGGGTAAGGGCAGGGAAGGACCCCCAGCCATGGTCGGGTGCAGGAGGAGCGGAGCCCAGGCTCCCCCCAAGCACAGGGGCTGCCTGCGGCCCCCAGGGTGGCCATGGAGCCCCTGGGCCAGGCCCCGCGGGCTGCAGCTGTGCGGGCGGGGGCGTGAGCCGGCTGGGTGCGGGCTGGGTGCGGGGGTGAGAGCGCTCCTCCCCAACCAGCTCCTCACCCCCTGCTTTCCCCCTTGTTTTCGCCTGGCACGGGTGAGGAGCGGGCCACAGCATGCGCTCCTCAGACTCCCAAACCCAGTGCAGATGGGTTGTCTAAAGCATTTCAGATGGAGTTTTGGTCTCGTGCCAGCAGCTAATCAAAGTCTTAATTCTGGAGAATAAAAAGGCTGGGCTTTCCAAGCTTCCTCCAGCTGGTTTCTGCCGGGGATGTGGACGGCCGGCGCTGCTGAAAACCCTTTTGCTGTGGGTGCTCCCAGCGCCACGGGCGGGGCGGTGGGGCTGGATGCAGGGCTGGATGCAGGGCTGGCACAGCTCTCGCCCACCCTGTGCAGCCAGGCTGGGCTCGAGGTCGGTTACCTGGTCCGGCTGAAGGGGCCAGCTTTGTACAGGCCTGTGGACAAACACCTTCAAATCCATCCCAGTCTGACCTGTAGTGAAGTCAGGCACGTGAAAATGTGTGTGTCGGGAACCCCTGCCTGAGATATGAGCTTTGCCCTTTGGAGCAGTATAGGCTTGTCAGGAGAAAGGGAATGTACTGAGAGAAGCTGGGCAGTGTAAAGGGGCTGGTTAAACAGAAAAAGAGCCCTCAGACTAGCACATATTTTTATTGCTTTTTTTTGCAATTGAGCAGTGAAAACATCCCAAGGCAAAATGTCTGTTGTAGGCTTTCGTGTAGTCCCCAATAACAACTATTTAAACGCTTGCACGTGCGTGTGTCCTGCCGGTGTCCCCCTTTTAGCGGCACTGCGGGCGGCCGCTGGGGCTGCTGCGCCGGGCTTTCCCATCGTAACCTGGCGCCCAGAAAATCCGCGGGGCCTCAGGCACGCCGTGCCTCACCCACGTGAGGCTGGAGGGCTTTGTGTACAGCCGAGCCATCTGGGCTTTGCTGTCTGTCCCAGAGTCAGATCTGATGAGTTCAAATGACTCTCTGCAAGTGTGTGGTAGCTGCAGCTGTTGAAAGCGCTCCGGCAGTTTCTGATCTGCACATGAATTTGGAGGTTTTTTACAAGTGCTGCATCGGCAGTTTTTCTGCAGAATGAAATTTTCACTATTGCAAGTATCAGCTAGAGAGACGGGTGGAACTTGTTATCTTCCTTGCAAAATCTACCTTTTCACAGGGAAGTCATCGTTTTTCATGGTTGCACAATCTGTTAATAGGGTAGATTGAGAATAATATTGGGAAGAACTAGTCTGTTTCTGTCTTTGCTCTGACTTACTGTTTGACCTTAGTAAAGTCTCTTGGTTATTCTGGAAACCTGATTTCTCTATCTGTAAAAAAAAAAAGCAATAATAGCTATATCAAAAGAGACAGTCATCAATATCTAGAAGTGGCTGTAAAATTTCAGATGAAAGTGTTATGTATTGTCATGCAGTGTCTGTTCTGCTTTCTCAGAGACCTGTAAAAATCTCATTTTTCCTGCTGAGGGAATTTTTTCCATGTTGCTCAATCAACAATCATTTAAATATCTTTTTCTGCTTCTCAGTTACATCTCAAGTATTTGTGTCTGTACAATTTTCTTGGTCTCATATCTTGTCTCTTTCTGTATAGAATGTATGTTGTCAGCTTAAGGGGAATGTTTTTTCTTTCAGTTTCTTTGTAATTACCAAAAGTATTTTTAACCTGTTAAAATATTTCTGCATTGTCGGCATGATGTGGTATTGAAACCTCATTACTGTGCAGCAAACCTTCCTGTGCATTGTGTTTACCTTCTGGTAACATTTCTAATAAGAAACCAGACACCAAAGGAATGAAGGGGATACTTGCACTGTTGGGTCCAGTGTGACTTTGCATATGAAAATATGCAAAAATAAATTACACAGTCATGTAGCTAAGAGAGAAATATAATCAGATTGTTTGTGCTGTCTTGAAGGCAGAAGACCTGTGTGTATGTTTTCTAGACAAGTGCTATTTGTACTATGGTCTGGGGGCTGGCAGCAGGGATTCCTGTGCCTGTGCAAAGTTATTTTGATTTCAGCATGACTCCATCAAGAGATCCCAGTGTAGAGAACTACCCCTTTTAGAGGGCAGTGAGCTTGAGTCCTCAGCAAGGCCTATATTTGAGGCACTCTGAACCAAAGTTATGGATAGGACCAGAGCAATAAGAGCCAAACTCAGTTACTCTAACAAAGAGGCTGCAAGGAAACTTTCCACCAAAAATAGATTTCCTAGATGTTGATAGCAGATGGCCTTTCCATCCCATCCCACAGGCTAGGATGTCCTAACATTCCACTCCCAGTGTAACTTGTTCTCACATCACAGAACTTCTATTTTTTTCTTTTTAATAAGTGTGATTTGATAAGCTAAGATAAACATGCTTTTAAATTAATTTCAGGCATAAATTACTAATTCTGTTGCGCATATTCTCAGAGATAGTTAATATAATTTTGTTTTTCCTTTGACACCTAAGCAAAATCTGGCAGATTTCATTCTTCTTGTGGTAGAGAGAGGAGTGTAACCATAACCACAGGTGACCAGTACTAGCCCTATCTGAATGTGCCTTGCCATCTCTGCTTTTGTATGATGAATTGATGTTCCAGCAGCATTTTGATTTTTTATGCTGTACCCATATCCATTGCCTTTATTTTGCTTTTTCCCAGCTTCACCTTGACTTTTTCTGTGAAGCCAAAGACACCTGACATTGGTAGTCGTGCTTTTAAGATTATGTGCTCAGCAGCATCTCCTCAGAGAAGTCTATTTTCACTATTTTGCACATCTGAAACAACAGCTTGGAACTGGATGAGTTGTTACCTGGACAAGTGTGTGGAGAGAATTGGTTTAGATCAGTACTGCAGAAGGGAGCTATTTGTGAATGGACTCAGATGCATGGAGGTCTGAGAATGATAAATCCAAGGCTTCATCCCTCTGGGTCAATGGTCTTTGGGACAAGACAGAGAGGAGACAGGAGGTGAGGAGACACTGCTGTCTTGGAGTCTGTATTTCAGGTCACAGTCTTGTCCGGTCAACAAAAGTCACACAATGTGAATGGTGCCAAAGCAGACTTGGCGGCTGTGCATGAATATTTATCCTCTGTCTTTTTATTATAAACTTCATTTTGCATTCTGACAGAGTTGTCATTATGCACCTTTTTTGAACACCTACTAGGAAAAAACCCCAAATGTGCTTTGTTTCGTAGTACCCTAGGCAAAGAGCCAAAATGTAGGTCTGAGGAAACCTTTGTGTCACCCTCTTCTTGGAAATTTCTTCCAGATCTTCTGTGTTGAACTGGATCCAGCCCTTTCCAGCTGAGCTGTGGTGTCCCTAGACATTGTCCTGAGATATGTTTTGGGGCTGCTGTCTGGGCTCTGGTGCTACTTGCAGCAACTCTTGCATATCTTCAACTGATCATCACTTGGAGGTTACGGATGGTGCTTGATCCCTGCCTTGCGTCTCATACCCTTATTTTAGACCCTGGTGCTGGCTGGTGGACCAGACTGCCTTTCCCCATTCCCTTCAGCTTATAGATAGTTCTTTGGCATGTATACAAACCTAATGCAGTAAGAGGGAAAGGTCTTCAGGTTCCCAGAGGGTGTACACACATGTGGTCAAAGCCCCAGTTCATTAAATTAGTATGTGCAGTGGAGACCAGCTACTGATTTATGTTTTCATCTACGCAAAGTAAATTGGATTGAAACTTCACACTGTTTAAGAAGGGGAGTTGAGATTCTTGCTTACCTTTGAGTTCTAAATTAGCACGTGACTAAGCTTCATGGATCTGAAGAAGCTGGTTCTGAGATAATATGATGCCTATACTGTTGATTTCACTGGAGCCTTTTGTATCAGAAACCACATGTACACAGCCTCACATTGTGAAGCAAGATTAATTTAGCTGTTGGCAAATTATGTGCTGTATAAGAATGTTCTGTGAACTACTTGTATTGCAAATTCTACTGCTTAATTTTTGCAATGCAAAGTACCTGTAACATGAACGACTGGTTTCGGCTGAACTTTACAGAAATGTGAATGACAGGCAGCCAAAATAAGGAGATAAATGGTGGAACACTAAACAACATAAGACCTACTGAGTCAGATATTAAGGGCCTCAATATAAATTATAACATAGAAGATAAAGTTAATAGCAATGGTTTTAGAGCTTCAAACCCCCTAAAAACGCAGAAGGGATGGCCTCTCAACAAAATGTGTATTTGCAATTCTCAGCTATAATTATAGGGAGCAACACAGGGGTGACTACTGAGAATATTTCCATGTTTCAGTTTAATATGTTATTTTAATGTTTCTAAAATCTCTCCATTTTTAGAACTAAAATTCTTGTTCTCTCTCTCTTTGAATTGTTGTAGGAATAGCTGAAGTGAAACAAACTTCCCATGATCTACCCACCTTGAAGAACAGAGCCACTCTGGATAGTAGGAGTAAATTATTGGTATGGAAGCTTTAGTTTTTGGTGTGCTTCCTAACTCTACCAATTCACTTGATGCAAGTGTTCCTTACTCGTATCAGTGAGATGTAGAAAGATGACATGTTCTCACTCTCTGTATTTCTGATGATAACTTCTTCCTTGAGTTTTATTCTACCTTAAGATTGTTCTGGTTACAGTCTTCATGTTCATGTGTTCATCTAGACCAAACAAATATCTTCACCAGTGCCTTTAGACACCTTTTACTAGCTGAAAACCATACCACATTTTGCTCCAGTCCCTCCCCATATCTCTGCCATCAGAAGAGGCCAAGCAAGCATTCCCTAATGCGCTACAAGTAAAGCCAGCCTGGCTAGCTCATATCTATGTTCATCACCAGGTGAAATTACTCTGACTGCCTTAACTTAAACAGATTAGGTGATTTGTGATCCCTTTTGCTAATGGAACAGTATGTTGGGTTCTTGGAAGACAGCAATAAGCACTAGAAATAGTGCTGTCATCTCCCAGAGGAGCTTTCCTGTAGTCTCAGGTTTTCACAGCACTCCTATCCTTGAACCCAATCTTGCACCCCTCAACTTCCATGGTTTTTCTATGTATGTTGCCTTAATTTTTACTTTAGCTGCCTGAACCAGAGATATATTTTGACATTTTAAACGAGTCTTCCCTGTTCAGATTGCTCTGCCTGTCTTTATTAATTAAACTTGGGTCTTCATATTAGGCTCCTTCAGTTCATCTCTTCTAGTTTCAGCTCTTACTTTCCATTTGCCTTCATTATACTTTGCCATCCTTGAACTGCACTGAACTCTTCCTCATTTCACATCTTCCCATACAATATTCAAATCTGCTATTCCTCTGTCTAATTTTACCATGGCTGATGTGAAAATCATCTTTTCTAGAGAAGCAGCAGTGAGGAGACAAACCTTTCTTCTCTTTGCCACATTCATTCTCCCTCTTACATAAAATCCCAGCTGAAAAAGGGCATTCTCTTCTGTGAGCACAACTTCACGTTTCTCTTTTTCCTGCTATTCTTCCCTTTGGAAAACATTTTAATACATTCTCATCCATGGAAACTATACTGTTTATGTTTGCAATTTTTCAATGTGCTTGGAGTTGGTGTTTTTCAGATGAACGGTGTATTAAGATTTAATCTGAACCTAGTCAGATAATATTGACCTGCAATGAAAAAGCTGTATGAATGAGATTGCAGCAGACAGCTAAAAGTGCTGAATGCCAATTGCTGACTGAAAAATGATACCCAGAATTTGGTGGTGGAGAGTAGATGGGACATTTATGAATGGAAAAGCTTTCTGATTGCTTAAATGTTGTGGGGGTTTTTTAAACGTTTCTCTGTTTTTTCCAACGTTTGCCAAAACTTGCTTGTGCCTGTAGGGTGGTACAGCTGCAAGCTTCCAGGAGGTGCTTGTCCCTCTGCAGGCTACCACATCCTGATATTAACTCTAAGGCCTCTCTGTTTTGCCACACTAGACTTCCCCAAAATTAAAACAAAGAACTGAATCTAAGACTGTGGATTCCTGATGCATCTCTGAGTGCCCATTTCAGCTATATTTCCTACTGTTCACTGTTAGCAGTCATCAGGAAACACGTATTTTGTTTCCAAAATCAGGATCTCCTGAAACAAATCCCTAGGTGTTACAGTATTGCCACATTGTGTTAAAGCCACAAACAATGAGTTAGCCCTTACCCAAAGCAGCTTTTAATCCAGATCATGTATATGGAAGATAGGCAAGGGAAGCTGATTCTGCTGATTCTGAGTTGCCTGGGTTAAATGTGGTGAATTATTGTAGCAAATACATTCCAAACCTTCCCCTTCAGTTTTTCACAAATTCCAAATGTAGATACTGCTCTAAATGAAAAGAAACAATTAAAATGCCTTTCTGAATGCATTTGAAATGAAATAAGTTACTGTAATTTCCCTGGGCAAGCCAGCTCTTTGGAGGGGGCAAAAGTTGCAAATGGATAAACAAACAAACAAATGAGTGAGTAACTGGGATGTGCTGCCAGAGAATCAGAAACCAGCCTAGTAGAAGGGGGAGGGAAAGGCTCTTGTCTGCCCTGAGACAGTAGAAACCAAAATGTGGGAAAGAGTTGAAATGAACAGGAGAAAAAAAATTCCACTGCTTTTTTATTTATTTATTTTTTTAATCCAGATAATCAGGTTACAGGACCATGATGCTGCTATGACAGACAACTAACTTAGAGGCCTTTGAAAAAGAAAATATAAGTTTCCAATTTTGTTCTTCAGGTTTTTCCTTTACAGGGGTTCCTTTAGCCACACAACTAGGAGGTGAGTCCCTTGGTTGCAGCTGTAAAGGGGAAGACGGAATAACAGTGCCAGATGCCCCAAATTAACAGAGAGTGAGAGAAGCCTGACTGCCAGCTGCCTTTCTTGCCTTCCAAATCTCCAAATCCAACCAGCGGGAAATCAAGACATGGTTTAGGTCAGTGTGCAGGTACAGAGCATGCTTCACCTCCCATGAACTGGGGATGGGGAAGCGAAGGGAAGAGTGCCGCAGAGCTGCTGATTGTCTGCTCTCTGAAGACTTCCTGTTAGGGAGAATCCTCACTATTAGAGCTGCTCAGAGCTGCTGAGGCATGCAGAGGAGCTGCAGATGGGGCTGAGAGTACAGCTTGATACTTCTCTGTTCAGCCACCAGTTACAGCATTAACAAATGCTCACTAGAGGTGGGTACCAAGACTGCTAGGATGGCTAAAGGCAAAGCAGGAGGTCTGCTTTTAATGCAAAGGTCGTTTACACACAGCATTTTTCTTATTACAATGATAAAATGGATATGAAACAGTTACACTCCAGACCCTTACTTTTTTTTTGCTGCTATTTATTTTGTTCAGAACACTGAAAACAAAACAAGCAAAAAGAGGGGAGGGAAAAAAAAGGAAAAAGAAAACTCTCTTCAGACAACAATCACCTTTTGAGTTAAATTCTCAAGATTGGTCTTAGCCCAGAGGGATTTGTCTTGAGTGAAGTTCGAAGAAAATCCTTCCAGCAGTTTCTGAGTTACTTAAATGTAACCATGGAAGTTTGGATTCAGATGGTTTTTTTTTACTTATATAACTCAAAAATAGCTTTGCTTTAAAACTTTTAAATTAACCCTCCTTAACTTTTCAACTTGTCACCTATCCTACTGTATGGCTTATAAAATTTTAAAGCTAATAGTATAACAAACTCAAATAATGATACTGCAGATGTTCAAATGAATCTTGGGAGAAATAAATTATGGGAGTTACAGTGGGTTGTTACTGCAGAAAGAGCGGCTGCATGCCTTAAACCATGTGTTCTTTCTGATCTGAAAAAGGCCCAATTTTTTCAACTATTAAGAAGTGTAAGTGTTCTTGGTTACACATACAAAATTAAGCATGTAAGTCCTGCTCCTTTTTTTCCTCCTGATAGCCCTGATTTAGACTTGTCAAAACATTTCTCTTAAATTTTCCTGCTCTCTTTTTAACACAATCCCAATCAACAGGACACTTAAATGTCTCCTAAATATTTATGGACTTCAAAGTCACTGAAATGCTCTGTGACTCTCTTACTGTTGTTATTTTATTGCCAGCAGATCAAGGCAATGAGAGGTGAAGTGTCTTGGTAAGTAATGGTTTTTTTTCCATTTTCTTTGTCCAATCCTCCTGTTGCTCTCTGATGTTTCTTCCTCTTTGTCTTCTTTCCAACATTTCTGCCTCACTTACTAGTCCCATTCTCACTGTCTCCTATCTATCTTTCAACCGTCTTTCTCCATTTATTCTTCTCCAACAATTGCACTGAAGAAAGCCCATGATAGAAATTATTTTTACTTTGGCAGCAACTTTTTACTTTTATCTTTTCCCTGAATGTCTGGGATGGGTCCAGGCAGCTCTCCCCACTTTCATCATCCCTCTTCACATCCCTTGTGACCCTGAGCTCTAGTCAGCGATCTGATGTCTGCCATGAGAGCACCTCCCATTATCCAAAGCCACAATCAGACTAAAGTGTTGTAACACTGTGTGTTGCTTTACCTACTTACCACACTTGCTCTGCTGCTTTCTAGGAACTGCACACCTGTGCCAGGTTTTTCTCACAGAATAATAATGACTGTCGCCTTTTGCATGTCTCTCCTCCTTACTCCTGTGCTCATCTTTCTCTCCTGAGCTTTGTGGTTCAGTCTCCGGGCTGGTGCAGTGTAGCCAGGATATGGGAGACTTGTATTTAGGCTCTGCCTGAGGCAATTTGAACTTGAATCTCTTGCCCCTTGAATTTGCACCCTACCCAAGAGATTATCAACTCTGCTGTGAGGAGGGTGACTTGAGTCCTTTCTTCAAGTGAGAAACCTTGAGCTTGACTTTTCAGTCTTGTAGTGGAGACACTCACCTGGGTGGGGAAACCACATCTGCCTGCCCCAGTCAATACTTAAAACCAAGTATGGAGGTATTCCCTGGAAGACAGTAGCAAACCCCAGGTTTCTTGCTCTCAGTAGTGCTTTGAGAGCAAGCACACAGAACAATCAATTTAATCCATTTCATTATTCCATACAGGCTGGAAGAGCTCCAACAAGATGGACTGGAGAAAGACCCTGCTCAACAAGATCCTTTTAGAACTGTGCTGATGTCACTTGGCTGCCATGGGTTAGTTCCCTCATACTCCAGAGCAGCCATGGAGCTGCCTCAGCACCACTGATTTGATATGGGACTGGGTGAGGACGTGTGGAGACTGGAGAGGAGGAAAGGGAAGCGTGCTCCTGAACATACTCTGTTATCCATGGTGGTAGGTTTGTAGTTGTAGCTGTAACGAACACCTGCCAGTGCTGCCTCAGTTACCATTCTGGACAGGAGTGGCAGCAAATATGTGGTGGGGGGAAAAGAATTCTATTAAAAGACAGGGCAGGATGCTGGAGCATTACAAGGCAAATTGCTTTTAAAGGTGGAAATTCAATAAAAATAGACTAAAGAGTCTTAAACTACAAAATCAATGCCAAACCAGGGAAAGCCAGAATTACTTCCAGAACTCAGCTATAGGCAGTTGTCCCCCAGTATAAGCCAGATACTGTCAGTGTGTGGGAGACATCCAGGAATTTTCTCTCCTACAAAAATATTAGGGACATTATATGTTTTAACTGTAATGGAAAACTAGAGCGCTAGTGCTCAGTTCCAAAGAAGAGCACTAACCATTAGAAGTGATGTGGTACAGGGTGTGTGTGTGTGTGTGGCTGCTCCTTTTCTCCTCGGGATTCTATAGCTTCCTTCATTCTTCGCTTCTCTCATATTACAGAAAGAAGGTAATTTTTCCTGGCCATTTACTAAAGCTCATTAAAGACTGAAGAGAACAAACAATGCTATTCCTTAGAGACTACCATTCAAAGTCATTCTACAATTCTCTGTTCTAATACTTGAGACAAATTAATTATTCCTTAGTGAAAAGTATATAATTCCTATTCTTCATTTTTGGGGTGGGGAGTGGGGAATAATAATAGGAAGTTTATATCTGAGTCAAAAGCTGTCTGAGCTGAAGGGAAATGAGAAAAAATGTGTGTTCCAAGAAGAGTAAAAGCAATTACTCTAATAATAATTCTAGGGATATTAATGTCTTTTTAAAGTAAATTGCTTTCAAATAAACACCAAAGTTGAAGGCATAGGAAAGGCTGGTTTATTTATTAATCATTCCAAAAGTGCATTTTTCTAAATGAACAAGTGCATGAGCAACTTCGCTGGCACATATTAAATTTAGTTAAACGGCAACTTGTAAATATCTAAAAACTTCTGTAACCAGAGACTAATTTGTTTAACGTGTTGAAAATGTTCTGTGGATGTGAGGAGCTACATATTAAACTTCAAAGCAAAATGCTCCAGAGATTACACCATCTTAAAGACTGCATATTGGAAAGGCCTTTATACATTAAACATAAAGGACTTTTAATTCTCTTCTATTTTGAATACTTGTCAATCTGTGTGACTCATGCTTAACACTGTAAACTGTCATTTTTAAGGTGTGATGTCCAAGTTGAGACCTGGACCATGATTTGCAAGGGGCTGGCTTTTCTCTTTCATCTCTATTAATTAATCCTGTTTCAGTTTGTCCAGCGTACACTTCTGTTGACATCACCTTTTCCATATACTTTAAAGAGTCCCCAGAGAGATCTACTGCAGAACAAAAACTGGACAGAGAATACATTTGGAAACCATTTTATTTCTCAATTACCAACCAAAACGTATGGAAAAGATTTACACTCTATCTGATTTACACAATAATTATACTTTGAAAGCTTGGAAATAAATGGCTTGATCCCTGAAATCATTAGTTACTATACCAAATGTAATTGGTGTAAACTAATGAGTTTACTGGATGGCTGACCCTTAATTACTGATTATAGTTAAACTCTAGCCAATCAAAATTCCGTTTACTTATAAAAGTACAGTGTAGTATTAACAAGCATTACATTTCCAAGCAAGCAGCTTTATGATTAGTTGTAGCACACAACTCAAGCCTGTTCAGGGCTATCAAAAGCAGCTTTTTAATAACAGTGCACTAAGCAACCCTCATTCTCTTACCTCAGCTTCTATCAGACAAACAGAAAGAAACCACATAATTAATCATCTCATGCAATAGAAATAAAGCATCTGGGCCAGATCCAGGTGGGATATACACAGCCTCCTTAGTTCAAAGAGCTGCAAGAGGCTGGGGATCTGCCTTAGGATAGGATAACTGACGTGGGGAATTCTGGCTCTCTTAGGGGAGCAGTATAGGGTATGGAAATGAAATACTGATTGATTGTGTGCAGTCCCATGTGATGTGGAGAAACCTATCAACAAAACAGGTTTAATAATTCCCTAAATTGAGGAGGATTTCTTGGGCAGATTCAGTATGTGATGATAGGACATTTGATTACTGTACTGGCAACCCCAAAAATGCAGAAGTCATGACTCCTCACTATTTATTAGATCAAATACAGAATATTTTTTTAAAAATAAAATACTAAATGGGAACAAATCATTTTCATTTGTCTCTGGTTGATCTTTAAGAACTCATGTTTTGCCTGACCAGGAAGACTCAAAATTCCTACTAAAAAAGTTGAAAGCAGATTTCTATTTAGACTATGATTCCAGAGTTGGAACTTTAAACAGGTACACCAAATATTTTAATAAAATCATAAGACTTTACAATGCTTACAGTCACATCCTTAAAGGTACTTAGGTAAATGACTCCAATGACTTAAGGATGTGGAAATTCTCCATCTCCTAGATCATTCCTATGAATCCTAAACTTCACATAGGAGATTGATACCAGAAGGCACAAGCAGACCAGGTGCTATGGAGATTTAGTTGGAAGAATATGTATTTGCTGGAGCTCTGCACTGTGTGCTCTGCAGATGATCCAACAGACCTCACAGCTGCAAGGGTTAATTCAGTCATGATTGCAGGTCTCTCCTATTTCTTTTTTTCTCTATGATGTTCTCTCTGGGGCTCGCCCTTCATAAGGGGCTAGGCCCAGCAGAGAAGAACCTTACCTGATGGCCCCTTGGAACAAGTACTCTAACACTTCCCACTTGTTAGTATAAACATTTCTTAAAACTCAGATATATAGGAATGAAGTACTTCTCAGAATATCTGCACATGGGTTAAAGTGAAATTTTTGTATTTATTGAATTCCTGTTTGTGAGATGTGTCTAGGGTCAAGAAAAGGTTAAAGTTGTTTACTGCCTTCGAGCTCTGGTCTTAGATGTTAATTCAGAACTGTGCTTTGAGCAGCTACAGAGAGTAGTAAGTCCTTGCTGCAGTGAATTGCTGGTTTGATGTCAAGGTCCGTGGGCCTTAATCATAAAATTAGTTTGTTTCTTAAGGAAACCCTAGCAGGAACTTCATGGTTGTAAAAAGTCATTATACTGTTTTACAACACAACTTTAAAGATGCTTCAGAATTATCAGAGTTTGTAGGATGGGATCATGTTTTTTATTATTTGTGGAATATTCTCAAGCTGTCATAGCTACAGCACTGCCACTTGGAATAGCTGCTCCACAGTTCAAAAGAAAAGACAAAGGATTTGTTGAAGCCTAATTCAGGCAATTAGGGCATATCTGTCCAGAGAAAGCTCATTGAATTGAATGGATCCCATGTACTTCCTGACAACTGACTCCAGTTTTGTAGGAGCTGTATATTTGGGGCAATCAAGGTGTTTTATTACAATTCCACAAGAGCAGATAGAGAGCCTATGAAGCTCTACAAGCTCTGCTTTTCACAGTTCTCTGTTGAGGAATTCAGGGGTGAGTAATTTGGAAAGTCATGGAGAAGGAAGAAGGTATATTTTCCAAAACTTCAAGGTCCTGTGAATGCAGAGACAAAGGAAACCCTAGACTACACAAAAATTTTCCTGTCCACCCTCTGCACAGCAGTGCTGGTAAGAACAATGCTGCCATTTCTGTTTTGCCAACGCTGAGACAACACCCTCCAATGCAGAAGGGAGACAAGGAACCACTGATTTAGGAGGAGGGGAACACACTATAGACAGGTTCACTGTCCCCAGCCTGCCATCCCTGCGGCACGGAGGAAAGGGGGGGCTTCTGGAATGACTGGTGGAACAAGCACCGAAGGGCCCCACTTTCCTCCTTTTCTGTGAGCCCTGTGTTACTCTTTCTGTGAAAGAAAGCATCAAGCCCCATCTTCTTCATGGAAATACAACATATTTGAAAGCCGCAGTTAATGGATAAACTGCTTTCTGATTGGATGAGCCACACAATAAATCTCTTCCCAAGCCAAGTGCAATGCAGCTTATTCAGTTACAGTGAAATGAGCCACTGCCACTTTGCTGCACTTGCATACATCAGGCAAAATGCTTCCATCTTCATCAGTCTCTTAGTGAAATAGAAATAAAACTATTTTAACAGAATGGTGTCACTGGATCTGTGGCACCTGCTTTAAAAATAAATCTCTTAGCTTTGTCCTCACTATTACTTTCAATAAATGTCCTAGCATTGCCACAGCATTTATCTAGCAGCAGGAAACCATTATCCTATGACAACAATCTATTCCATTAACATTAGCTCTTAATTGTAAGATTGTTTATAAGACAGCAAAAGCTACTGAATCATAGTAGAATGATAAAAAGAATTATGGTTGTGGAGTATAGTAGTCCCTCCAGTTATGAAAAACAACCTAAGAGTAGAAAGCTATATTTTTATATGAAAAATAGTGTAATGTTCTTACGCAATACAATGTTTTTAAATAATGGAGTACATCAGGACGGTAACTATTAAAGAGTTAATGTTTAAAACTGTTACTAAGAAACTCTTTTCTTTGATAACTAAATAGAAAGCTTAGAAACTCTCCCTCTTGCTTTTAGCAATGCTGCACCGAGCCAGAGAAATCATAATAACAGAAACACATTTGTCTGGTGGAGTGAACAGAAGAAATGTTGCAGAATTGAGATACGAAGAACCTCACTGCAGAATAGAAGGAGAACTGTCATTCTGATTGTTTGTCATTATTGTTTCATGTCCAGTTAAGTGAACTTAAAGTGACAGTTGTGTCATAACTGCTGGCATCTATGTAAATTTCAAATCAAATACAATAGAGGGATTTCTGCCAGACACAAGTCACCAGGCTGCTCTTCCTCTTCATTTTTGTAACCCTCCATTTTCTCATGCCATTGCTGGTAGCCCTTAAATTAAAAAGACAACTTCAACAGGGGATCTCTGTGACATGTGCGTTTCAGTGCTCAGCCTGTACCTTGTTTGCTCTCAGCTTTTTGAAATAATGCCCAGTGTCAAATTTCCACCAGAAACAGTCACCACAAACATCTAGATGGATTAGCTAAACCTGTGTCTTCCCATTAATGATGTATCATACAACACCCTATGAAGTTCTAGGTTGAGAATGTCCCCTGAAGACCTACAGAGAAAACTGCTCGAGCAAATGTTCCTCCATTGCTTTACTGCAGCCCAAGCCAGAGGTCTTCTCTGTGGATAGGAGCAAAATAGGCAGAAAACATTGGTCATGGACGTTTCTGTACACTACAGCATTGTTCAGAGATCATGGGAACTTCATAAAGATATCAGACATACTCCTCCATTGCAATGAGCTACATGTAAGTAATTAATTTCCTGGATACACTCAGACAGATATTCTAATTACACAGAATTTGCTACTGGACACACATCTTTGAAAATAATTTCAACGCAATTAGAAAGGTATTTTGTGTGGACAATACCATGAAAAAATATTGAACATGCTATTTACTCACCCAGGGATAATATGCTAATTTTTTCTGCATATTTAAAGTTACTTGGCTAATTAATTAGATAATACAGGCTAGAGTTAAGTTTTCATTTTTCATTGCAACACATTGCATAAATGATAGTGTTATAAACATGTACCTCTGCATTAGGTAAGTGCATTTTGGTCAGCTGATTGAGTCAGATTTTTATTTTTGTAATTAGTTTCCAGTAGATCTTTTTTTGTACTTTAAACTTAAGTAGCTTGGTGACTACTTTTGTCTATAATTTGGGTCTTCCAAACAGCACCAAATTGTGCTGTCCCACTCTCTCATTTGTTATGGTGACTAGTGAAGAGAAGCAACATATTAATGCCAGTTCTGTAAAAGTATCTGTGTGGATAACATTTTTTTACCCCAAAGGATAAGTTCTATATGAGTTTATATTAGGTATTTGTCAAAGGATTTCCCCTGTTAAAGATGGAGACATATGAATCATAAAAATATTCATATTTGAGACAAAATATCACTACAGATATGTCAGCACAAAAATCAATTGTCAGTTTAAGACAATATGTTTAAGAGTAGCAAATTAGTGTTAGCTGCCTAAAAAATGTCTATAGACTGTGGAATGTAAAGCCCTCTTTCAAAATTCACATAGCATTTCCATTTTTTTAATGTAATGAACTTGTTATTACATACACATATTCAAGAGGCCTTTTAAAGAGTTTAAATTTTAAATAAAAATTATATATAATTTAAAAGTCTGATATCTTGCCTGTAGTCACAGAACCCACTTGCAGGACTTGCTGCTACTGATGGCTTGTGGTAATGTATCAATTTCCCCTGACAGAAATGTGCACAGGACAAATTGGTGAATGTAATTTCAGCCATGTGACGTCATTACAAATACAGCCTTAGCTCTTCCAAAAGTGGACTTTATTGTTAATATAAATATATATCTGTAATTACTGACATTTATATTATTTGGCTCCTGTCCTAAGTCATGGATACAGTGCTGATAAAAGGGTCTTGCAAGCCCTTACCTAAGCAAACTGTGCTTACTAATTACCTCCCATGGTTCTGGGTTCCTGTAAATAAAGTTACTCATATATTTATAAGCAAGTCAAAATCTATACACATATTTCTAAATGTAACGTATCTTACTCTTTTAGGCAAGCAGAACTGTCTACTGCTTAGAAAAGAATGCTAAGAGTGAAGCCATCCAGGATTCTTCCCAGCTTCTGCCAGGATGTGACTGCCATGTCACTGGATATCCAATTTAAATACTTAATCCAGTCACATTTTTAAATTGAGGCCTGAACCAGAAGATTCTATGTGAGTAAAAGGATGCATTACCTTAAAGTAAGGAATGGCTGTTGATTTTTCATCACTGTTTCTGGACAAACTGGGGTCAGAGAGTTTGTTTTAGAAGTTTGTTCAAAAGGTATAGTTTGCAAGACATATGGATTAGCAAAGTGCCACATGGAAGATCTCAAAGCAGCAGCCTCAACATTTCTCCCTAATGAGAAAAGGAAAAGAAAGTCCCTTAGGTATGCACTGTTGAGGGAGAGACCTAGAGGTTTCATAGAAATGCAGTATTTAGGGAGAGAACCAAGACTCTTTTCCTGAATGGAGAGATAACTCTGATGAATTCTAGAGTACCTGGTATCTTAGGGCACATCTAGGTTTAAGAATGATTTGGATCCCAGGCTGTAACATTTTCCAGACATTCAGATTGCAACTACTAAGCCAGCAATTTTATGCTTTCCCTTCCCTGACTCCAACAGTACCGCAATATAAGCAGCCAGATTTTCTTCTGCATTGTGTTTTTTATCCATTCAGCCAAAATTAACAGTCTTCTAGGATAACGTATGCCAAGTGAATTTAAATCTTGTGGACTCAAATCGACCTAAAGTTGATGGATATATTCATGCCTACTGCTGAAATCTACCAATTACACAGAACTATGTTAACTTACCATAGAAACATCTCATCTAATAGCACAGATGATGTTGAACTAACTAATTACATTATGGCACATAGACAATGAAAAACATAACGAAGATGACAGCACAGCAACAGCAGATGCTGCACAAAAGAAAAATTAGAAAAATATTGCTCTGCAAAATGCTCTCAGTTAAGGTTTCCTCTGTTAAAATTAATCACAAAAATTAGTGATGATCAGATTTCAGAAAAAGATATGAACATTGTAATGCTATTTGGAAGACATCATTAAGCTATTTAAAACTCTGCTCCTTGAGAAGGTAATTCCTGTTTTTTGAATCACTCTCATTTTTAAGACTAGTAAACATTTTAGTGCCTATGGCAGAGTTTCTTGGTAGAATATCTTTTCCAATAAGGAGAGGTCCTAATGGCTCTCCCAGAGTTTGAATTTGGTAGCTTCCAGCCATTACAGCCTTAGATAATTAGACAATGTAGATTTTATTTTAGCTTGGCATTTGCTCTGCTCTTGTGCTCTTAACTGTCAGAGAGCTAAAATATCAGTGATTGTTGATTATCTGTAGCATGCCTTGTTGCTTTATATATTTTAAATTGTACCAGATCCTACATAATAAATCTAAAACTGCTGAGTATGTTTAAATGTAGTATGTACATGGAGATTACATCCAGATGATATATTTCATAGACCTGTGCTAAAAGAAATTTAACCATAACACTGGTCCTCTCCACTTTCCCTGTGGAAGCTTTCCATGAGCTCCCAAGTCCGCTTTAAGCAGACTCTGAACATATCCCAGTCTATGGAGCAACACAGAAATAGAATTTTCCCCCGTGTTTAAATCATAACTTTGGTGCCATTCAAATGTCGATATGTTATTTCCTATGTATTTAGAAGCAAAATGTATCTTCGCTATCCTATGTTTTCCCAAGTACATTTCTCCCAGGTAGACGATTTTCCTTTGAATTCCAAGTGCTTGCTGGGCACATGGCTCCGTGCCCAGCCCAGGCCGGGGCTGCAGGGCTGCGATACACCCACAGGTGGCGATGTGGATAAAGCACACCTGGACTGCGACTGCTGAACCGGGCTCACCGCCAGGCTATCCCCGGGCAGGCACATTCCTGCGCCGGGGCGCTTACTCGTCAGGAAGTGCCCCCGGGTAGAGTTCCCTGTACCTGTGCGGGGTACCGTGTCTGCGTTAGCCGCCGGCAGGGGCAGGTTTAAAATACTTTGTTGTCTCGGACATCGAGGGGACGCACGGAGCTCGTAGCTCGGTCACGCTGCCATCACCACGTACTTGACAGGGCAGCCAACGTGCCCGCGGGCGGCGGGGCCGTCCTGCCCTGCCCGCGGCTCACGTCGAGCGCTGCATTGGCTGCTGCTTACGTCAGGGGTCCGGAATCGAGAAACTCCTGTTACGAAGTTTTTCTGTCTTTTAACAGGAATGTGCCACGGAGGGGGCTCCGCCGCCGCGAGCGGAGCGCGGCCGCGTGCGGGGGGGACAGGGGCGCGTGTGTCCCATGCCGGGCACTGCCGGGCGCGGAGCTGCGCCGCGGACAGCACCCGCATTTAGGAGCACTTTCTTATTCCGGGAGTGTGTTCCAGCGATTCGAGGCTGTGCTTATCCTGTGTGCTGCACTTAGGCCTCATAGGCGTGCAGTTAATACGTAATGGGTTTTGCACAGTTTTAAGCGTCTCCACTAAACACCCCGGGCTTCTCTCTCAGAAATGCAGCTGTCTGGCCTGCTGATGAGCGGTGCCGCCAACTGAGGCTGCTTAACCGAAACCTCCACTGAGGTGGCCACCGCGGGCCGTGCCCGCCCGCCCGAGTCCCGCAGCGCAGCTCCCGTGGGGAACGTGTGACAGTCGGCGGCTCGACACGGCCCCTGCGCCCGCAGGGCGAGCCGGGCACAGCCCGTCGCCGCCTCTCCCCCGCCCCGGCGCGGGACCCCAGGACGGGGTGCGGGCACCGGGGCCGGACGCGGCAGCGGGGGGCGCCACGAGGGCGGCAAGCAGCGGCTGCTGCGGCCGCGCCTCCCCTCGGCGCCTCCCCCGGCCC
>VWZV01008957.1:443129-464977 GCA_013397155.1 Irena cyanogastra | reverse complement strand
GGGGGGGGGGGGGCGAACGACGACTGTAACTTTAAAGTGGTTTGTCAGCACAAAACAAGTCCTAACTAAAAATAAACAGCAATCAGAGAGACTAAATTAATCTGCTTTGTTGTAGTGTTGAAGGAGCAGTGTGCATATCTGAACAGTAAATGTTAAAATCGTAGAGCTTAAATAAGGCTGTGGCAGAGGTGCTAAATAATGAAATGCCTGCCTTTAGTATCTGATTAATTATGATATTTACATAAGCACCTTTAAACTCCTTTGAGTGGAAACAGAATGACTCATTCTCCGTTTTCCTTGTGAAAGAGCTGATTAACCATCAGTTGGAGGGCCACGGATTCTACTTACAGCAAAAAACCAGTGGTATGATGTTTTTTCTCAGCATTGTTACAGAGAGGCTCTGAACCGCTATTTCTCTTAACCTCCAGTATAGACAATGCAGGAGATAGCAGAGGAGGTATATGCTCTTGCCATTTATTTCTTATCTCTTCCTCTTTTGAAGCTGTTTGCTTTAAATGCCACAGATTTGGGTAGGGGGAACTAAGCCTCACTAATCTCACATCTGTTGGGGTACAGTGAGATTATGCAGAGTATCCCTTCCAACAAGTTTCCAATATAATTAATAGAATTCATGAGGTCAGGTGCCCGTACGATCTTTTCAGGTGAACTCAAGCTACTTAAACTCATTAATTTAAAAGGAGGCATTTTGAAGGATTACACATTTAATTTGAGTAAATGGTTTGATAGACTGATGCACATGAATGCTTCAAGGAGGTGTTCTGTTTCAACATTCAGTAATTTAAAAAAACAACAAAAAAGCCCCATACCTTCCCAGCATCACAGAAATGCTTAGTTAAAACAAATTGTGTTCTGTTTAAATGCTTCTGGCTCCTCATTAATAGTAAATGTCAAGAGTTAACCTGGGATCTCCCTTCTTTCTGATGGCCAAGAAGCTCCACTTTTTTTTTCCTTTCTGAAGGAAAAAAAACACCTTACGAAAAGCAGCCATCAAATGTTACAAGTTTGGTTATGTTGTAAAACTTAGGCTTGAGAAGAGGCGGACTGTGCATAGGGACCTCGGTAGTTAAGAGGATGGAGTTAAGATTTCGTTACTGTGATAGTGCAGTCTCTGACTGGTACGTGGCCGTGGCTTCGCGTAGTTAAGTACATGAAACAGGTCCTGTGGTATGTCTGAGGAATCGAAGCCTTAGCTTTGCTAGTTTCAGAGGTATTTTTAGGGAGACATGCTAAAAAATCAGCACATTGTGGGTGCACAATGATGCTTTTTGGTCATTGTCCTAAGCAACAAGCCTAAGCTTGGCAGAATAATAATTAAATAGAGCAGAACAGTGTTAGGGAAAGAGTCTCGTTTGAAGTGGAAAAATTGACACTACGGTTAAGATGCACTGAATAGTACAGATTCATCACTTGACCAACACCATCAAACAAACCCTCATGTCTGATTGCTACTAATTAAAAAGAGAAGATGCGTCCACTGTGTCCCAGAGGCAAGTTCAGGCAAGCTTATCGCAGTCCTCTGGTTTTGTGTTGCCAAAAATTAATACTCGTTTATTTTAATGTAGGCGATTATGAATAGGATGCTTTATCAGATGAGGGGTTTGAATTGATCTCCTTGTCCTGTTGCCTGACTTCTCTTTAGATGTGTGTAATTTGACTTGCAAAAATAACTCTGACAGATGCTTGCTGAAACTTGAACTGGACACTGTACACTCAAGGTGGGGTAGCATGGCCTGGCGCTGCCAGGGCTGAGTTAACTTGGAGCTTTCCCACTGGAAAAGGACTTTGCAGGCTTCCTTGGGGTCACGCTGGCATGAGCAAAGCCCTCGCCCTTCTTGTGTTTGAAATGGTTACATTTGGTTGTGGAGGCAATGCCGCTCTGACAGCGAGTCTCTCCGGTTCCCCTCTGCCATCCTTCTCCCCTCTTAGTTTTCCGGCGGCCTTTTGTGGTGGCACATTCTCTTCCCCAGGCGAGAGCCACGGGCACAGTTCTCAGCCGGAGACGCGGGGCACGCTGGACACGACTGAGAAAACGGGAAAGAGCATTGATCGGCCCGGCAGGCGCCAGGTGAAAGGGACTTGACTCCTTCGAGCCAAGCTCGTTTATTAATGAGCTTTTTAGCTGTTTCAGGCTGTAGGTGGGGTTTTTTGTTGTTGCTTAAACAACACAACACTCACCTTTCCCTCCCTCTCCCCCCAAAACCCGAAAACAAATGGGTCGTAGAGCTACAGCTGCAGCTTTCATTGAAGGCCAAGGTTCCTGGGAAAAGAGGTGAAAACCCCGGTCCGTTCCGCTCTCTCCCCACGGCGAGCAACACGCTCAGGGAGAGGAGCTGAGCGCAGCCCTCCCAACCTTGAGATGCCAGATAAAGCAGCAGCGTGGCAGCGAATCCGCACAATTAAAAGCTTTAATTAGTGTCTCCTCCATTTTCTCTTAGTTCTGATAGGTTTTATCTAATGAGATCTGGTCGCTGGCTTAGATCTGCTCGGAATGACGTGTCCGAAATGAATGAGAGCCGCGTCGCAAACAAAACATTTAATTAACAAAATTGGCCTCTAAGAGAGAGCAGGGAGTGGTGGGGAAGGGGGAGAGGGGAAGACTGCCCGGGCGTCTCTTAAAGGGGCAGCGCCCGGCGCCCCTCCCCGGGCGGCCGCTCCGCNGCTAGGAAAAAAAAAAAAAAACAGGATCTCAAAAATTAATTAAATCGCATGCAATTTAGGGGGAACGTTTATCTTGATTTGTCATAACAGAATTAATTCAAGGCCTCCAATTCACTTGGGGGCAGATCTGTTACTCTGAATTAACCAAGCGTAATTTGGCTGGGGTTTTTTTTCTCTTTTTTTTCTTCCTCTTCTCTAATGCAGCACTTGCCATTATGCACAGCCCCCCTTTTAAGTATCAATAGCTTCTGGTGCTTTTAAGGTGCTTGGTCTCTAGTTATTCTGAAGTACCTTTAATGGACTTGGCTTCAGGCGTAATTTCTGTGTTGCCTTTCTTTGTTACATTTAATATAGCTGCTGCAGAATTTAGATTAAATGTGGGAAATGTACAAAAACACTGATTCCTTCTGGATCAGTAGGTCTGGATGTGCATTTCTCTTTGCGAGGGCTTGCATATATGCATGGATAGAAATGTGCACCATGTCGTGCAAGAATCAGAGTGTTTAAATCTGTCTCCACAATTTTGGAAAGCAGTGGAACCTTATTTTGTTAGTACAAGTTGCTAGAGATGTGTTTCTGCTGATGCTGAATTTTGAGCAGCAAGATGGGGAACTGGGTTGAAAAGATTTCTTGCTGCTTTCATTCCCACTCTCCTGCAGAAAGTTCTGAAAAAACCCCACCCAAAAAAAAACCCACCAAAAAAAAAAAAACAAAACCAAACCAAACAAACCAAAAAACTAGAAGCATTTAGGGATGCGGGGAATGCTGTGTTGGAACCACACAGTGGTTAATTTAAGGTGGCTCTGTAAAATACTGCTAAGTGTAGAAGAGCTGCCTTGTCCGTAAAGGGAACCTCTTGATGTTTGTGATTGATTGCATTGCCCAAATGTTGAAATATTAATGACCTTCTTGGACTGAGGACCCAAAGAGGAAACTGAAACCAATTCTGTCATCACAATTAAAGAGTCCCCTGGCTTTAATTAGCCTGACCTGGGGTATCTCTACCCATTGCTGCAGTTAAAGAGAAAAGAGCCCATTAAAGTCCAGTCTGAGACCGATAGCTACTTAATTGAGCACCTAAAGCCTCAAGCCTTTTAAATCAAATACTGTCCTGGACAGTCCCCCTGGTTAGATAATTAGCTCTCCAGCTTCCCAGAAACCATGCAAAACAACTTTTTCAGTAAAGAATAGTTAATGTGGAAGACTTCCTTTGCTGGTAAGGAGAAATAACATTTTTTTAAAAGATAAAATTTACTCCTGCCAATGGCATTACTGAACAAATTCGTAACAGTAGAGAAGCAGAAATAAGTTTAATTTTATTGGTAAATAATAATAAGCAGTGGAAAGGTGTTCTGAGTTTGTAAGTAATTTTTAGGAATTTTAGCCAAAGAATCAGCTGAAGTGGCTTTCCAAAGTAGAGTTGTTCTGGGAACATGCCTGGGGAAAACTTAAGATGTATGGAAAGCCTCAGGATTAGTTTGACTCTGCTTATTAGAATTCACAGACATTCAAGGTGTGGGACCACTCTACTTAAGAGGGAATAGTATAACCAATGTTTAATGAAGACAAGTAGTGCAATGAGGTCAGCATTCTGAAAGCTGTTTTCAGTTGTGTGGTGCAATTGTACACAGTGGGAACAGGGGGGTTGTGAGAGACTGCTCACCACGTTCAGATTCTCCTGGACAACTGACATCATCTGTCCATCTTTGCCCTTCTACCCAGCAATGCCGTTGCTGCTACCCCCTTACTCTGGATTGCTGGAGCTTTGCTCTGGAAATGTAGCAGTGCCTTTCTGCCTCCTCTCAGCCCTTGCTGTGCGCTGTCTCTAGTGCCAACTTCATTCCTAGTAACAATGAAGGAAGAAAAATGCATATTGCAGTGCTTTGGAAGTAACCTCGGTATATCATGTAACTATTCTGAACTGGTCCTGATTTAGAAGATGCCCTAATAATGGACCTTTAGTTTCCAGACAGTTTAGTCCCTTTGGCGGGGAGGTCCTGACAATGTATTAGTTCAGCTTTCCCTTTGTAACCGCTGTGATTCTGCAAGAACGTGTCAATGTGTCGTGGATCTCAGACTAATTAGTTTTGAAATGGAGTTTTGATTGAACTCTTCAAATCGATGCTGCTGCAAAATTTGTTTCTCAGCTTCCTATTAAAAGCCATCTTAAGGGGCAGTTTTACTACTCTCTCTGTCGTTCAGTCGATACATTTAATAACAACTTACAGGCTATTTTCAATAAAGTGGCGACAGCAAATTAGTAGTTTGAACATGACAAGCCTCCTCTGCAAGCTCAGATTCTGAAAATTCAAAGCAATTATTTTTATACAGAGGCACAGTGCAATCATTCAGATTACGGGTATTCTCTTGTAATGCGTGTCCTAGGTTGACACAAACAGAATTTTATGACTTTATTTGGACAGGAGGGAGATGCAAATATTAATATTTATTATGACACCAATACGCTAATTTGTAAATCCTATTGCTGTGTTTTACATCATACAGAAAAGTGGGTCTGTGACCCTGCCAGCTAGTTCAATTTCCTTTTTTACTCCAAAATGAATTGTGGTAGTCTTTATAAATATTTGTGTCTATTAGAGACTCGTGCAAAAGCAAATAAAGGTTTTTCTAATTCTAGCTAAGGCAGCCTGTAAAAGTAGAACTCAATAATCATTACTGTATTATATTTTGAATTGATGCATTGTGCCTTTAAATGGATTTGAAGAATTATGTATATATTTTTCTTCACCACTCTTCTGTCTATTCCCCCCTCCCCCCACTGCATGTGCCCCCCCTCAATGGCAGATGTTGTGGTCTCATTTGATTGCATAGGAAAACTGCAGTGATACAGCAAACACCCAGAGAGATATGATGACAAATGGGTCCAGATCCCGGTAAATTACTTTCTGCTCAAATCGAAATTTCATTCAGTTTGTTGCTAGCAGAGATGAAGTAATCTAAATTGTGGACTCAGGAGCAGATAGAGGGAAGTTGGAGCAAGCATTTCATTATCAAGAGAGAGAGAAGGTTAGGATGAAAGAGATGAGCAGAGGCAAATCTAAAGTGTTGACACCATGATTGAAAAGGTTAACCCATACACATTATATATCAACCTGGATAGCAGAGAGTTTCTAATGGAAACTCTGCACTGATGGAGGTTTACTGGAGTTTCAATACACTGAGCATGATGTCTTCTTAGATATACAATCAAATCCTCTTAACCCTTTTGATGACTCATATCTCAAGATGTGATTAAAGTACAAAAGAGTTCTTCATATAATTTCAAGGACACAATGCATTTAAACTCCGGTCATGAATTGTATCTTTTTTTTATGATGAACCCAGTAATCTGATAAAATGTGTGTAGTACAGAATTGTTTGTGTTTCTAGAGGTGTAAGTCAATATTTCTGATTAAATCCTGTGTAACCACATCCAAGGTAAGGTGAAGCTACTAGTTGTTACACAAAAATAAACTTTTTCATATTATGAAACATAAGCAAGTTGGAAGACAGGGGTTGGAAGTCTAAAATAGTTGTATAATAAACCATGGCAGTGATGTGCAAAAATGCCTAGAGCCTTCTGTGTATTAAATTATTCACGATCATCACCTCTGTTTCAGGTTATTTGGAAATAGTGGTGCTTGCAGTGCCTGTGGACAGTCCATTCCTGCGAGTGAGCTGGTCATGAGGGCACAGGGCAATGTCTATCATCTTAAGGTGAGGGTTTTTTTCTGTGTGGTTATGTTTTTAGCAGCTGATTAGTACTGCCATGCCTCTTCAGTGTAAAACCTGCACCTGCTTAGGAATGAAATGCAAAATAATAACTAGAAGAAGGAGTATCTATTATAAAGCTTTCCTTAGCGCGTAGCTTTGTTCCCTCGTAATCGGTAAAACTCTGCTTGAGTTATGTACTGCATAGTCCCAACAGGTAAGACTAATGCCATATTTGGAGATACTAGAAACCAAGCAACTCCATAGCTCAACTGCATTTGCAGTCTCTGAAGTGTAGTTTTCAAACCAGCAGCATACTTAATTTGTGCATAGTTTCACGTGCTGTCTCTTTCCTTTCCCAGTGTTTTACATGCTCTACCTGCCGGAATCGCCTGGTCCCCGGAGATCGGTTTCACTACATCAATGGCAGTTTATTTTGTGAACATGATAGACCTACAGCTCTCATCAATGGCCATTTGAATTCACTTCAGAGTAATCCACTACTGCCAGACCAGAAGGTGAATACTCCACAATTACTAATAAGCTTTCTTAGAGCTAAATGAAGATCAATTTCTTTTCATTCTAATAGTGGACATTCCCTGCACCTGCAAAGAGACCTTTAAGTAGCTGAGCTTATCTTAAGTTATTTAGGCACAGGGTGTGGGGAGAAAATAGTAACCTTTTAAATATGACATACAGGGTGAGTCAGTTTATTTTGGTTTGGGCACATGCATCTGTACAAGTGTTGAACTCCTTATGTACAAAGCAAAATGGAGAGCATACATTAATACAAACTTTTAAGAAAGAGAAGTATTTTATTCTATAATCTTGAAATTAAGGGCTACAAGAGAGCAGGTTTCTGAGGGAGGAAAATTAGATCCTTTAATATGGAAATAAATGCCTTGTGAAGAGAAGGTTCCTGGACTAAACTAATGTATTTCATTCTAACAATAAAATTTTAGCTGAGGAAGCATGCTGGGGTACTCTTTCAGAAGTATTTTCTTGCCTGTTTTGTGTGTCATAACTGAGATTTTAAAACCAAAGTGCTATTTACTTACTGTTCTGTAACACTAATAGCTCAGCCAGAGATTGTGTATCTCTGTGGTTGATAGTTTTGGTTTCTAGCTAAATGAGTAAATAATGACTGTACAGATCATAGAGTGAGGAAGAAGAAAAAAATTTTCTGATCAACAGTTGTCTTGTAACTCTGAAACTAGATAGTTTTAGACATGTTTTAATCTTCTTAATCAGTCCTAAAGCTATGCAAGTGAGTGCATTTTGATAACTGCTGTGCCTAATTTGTAACAATTACTGTCAACCTTGAGTTAAGAGACTGTTCATTCCACCCTGGTCCAGAAAAGAGTGGATGTATGACTCTTGCACATAATTTTATTCACATCATATTTCATACTGATTATGTATTGATGACATTGATTCATTTACTCTTTACAGCGCCACTTGCATGGATATTAAATCTTATTGACCACAGATGAATTTTAATTTCAGATTGGTGATAGATTTTTCCATCAGCTCTGATAGTATATTTGACTTTTTCATCATTAACCCAGGCAATCACACAGCACTGAGTTATTGCAATGAAACAAAAAGTGCACACTTCAGTTGGTAATTCTTTATAGATTTACAATAGGAACTTCATTAATGTCTGTAAGGATCACAAAAAATAACATTTATCTGCAAGTAGAAATTTGGAAGATTAAAAAAAATCTGGGACAAATGCTAGGCTGATCTCTTCTGTAGTGTACAGTGTATTTTGTAGTGCTTTTAGTCAGTGGAGAAATATGTGTGAGAAAACAGAAACTGTTCTTTATTTTACGTTATCTTTTTTTTGGTTGTGTTGCTACATTTCAATATCTGTGTTTGCTTTTTTTTCTGTGCATAAATTTACTGATTAATTTTAAGTATTCTTTCAAGTCTTACACAGTGAATGTAATTACATCAAAATAAAGCATGGACCTTTTTTATTTACTTAATTTGTCAATCGAGGTGATGAGAGAATTGAGTACAAAAATGCTACATAGTTAGGCAGAACAAAGATAATTAAGATTGGAAGCAAATGTGCAGCCTCTTCTCAAGGAAATACAAATACAGTTAAAGATTCATAGATTTATACTGTTGTGAATTTTAATGAAACAAATCTGTAATATAGACTAGTTAGGAGTGATTCTGTTAAATGAATATTTATAGGTATCTCATTTCAAAATATAGGTAAAACCATTCATCTTTATACACTGCAGTAAAAGGTTTACCATTCTGAGAGTGGTTTATCCACTTGTCTTCTATGAATGTAAAGTTTAATGTAACTTCAAATAGGTGTCTAAATTGTCACTTAGTTTTATCAGTTTCTTTCTCTGCCTTAGCAAAACATAAAAATGATTTAGTTGCAATAAAAGCAGCAGACATGATGAGGAACATAGAACATGGAAAAGAGAAGTAAAACGGGACTGGGTTTGCAGAGCTGCTGACTGTAGGTACCTGGTGGGAGCTAAATGCAAGAATCAGAGAGCAGGTTTTTGTTAGCTCCTGTCACTGACTGGTAGTGACATTGCTGCGGCCAGAGCTGAGGGACATGAGCAGCTATTGGGGAGAAGGTTGAGGGGACACATAGTTTGAGGGGCTTTTCTTCTTTATCATACAATATCTCTAGCAATTGTTTTAACTTCTCCTACTGGTTTTTAAAGGAAATTGCAGAGCACCGTAACTCCAGCAAACAAACACAGTTAAACAGATAAGTTAATAATTCATCTATTTGTCAGGTTTCTGGAACTTTGGAAGTTACAGGGGCAGTTGCTAAGAGAGTTATGTTTTATATTTTGCTTTTTTAACAGTCTAAAGATTTTAACATCAGAGATGTTTTCCAGAAAACTGCATGTTTTAGGGCCACTGATTAAAAATATTACTCCACTGTAACACAGTTGGCTGTAACAGATACTTTTTATTAAACATTACAGATCAATAATTTTCCATGTTATTCTCTCACTAAAGATTACAGAGATAGCAGAAATATCCACAGGTTTGTTTTTTTATTTAACCAAAGAGCTTGAGACACTCCCAGCATTAAAACACAATTTTGCTGCGTGTATGAAAGTGACAGTTAAGAACTTGCTCTTCTTACTCTCACTGTAGTTTACAGGTGACCAGTGCAGGCAGGAAAGGTTGCATGGCCTAACTTGGTTTAAAAATTTGAGATTTTTTTTGAGACAAACGCAGGGATGTTTGCCATTCCTGCCTTTTGCCTGCCTGAGGCAATTCAGACATTAAATTATAACTTCCCATTACTTGCCCTGTAGTTTAAAAAAAACCCTGTTTTCTCTAAACTCAGTACTGCTTGCCTGCTGAGTGCAAACTTAGTTTGTGATGTCCTGTGTGCCATTTCATTTGAAGGGGCTGTATTGTCAAAAATTCTCTGCTTTTTTTGTACTGGTAGTATTCCTGTAGTGTTTCTTGCTTGCAACAGTATTACCACCTACTAAAAGTGTACATTTTCCACTGGTTGGCAGTGTTTGTAACAAATGTTTGTCTTCAGCTTCTATACTTTTAAATAAAGTATGAGTTACGTTACGTCTCTTAGAGAAGATCTTAAAAATCTTCTGGTTTACATATCACTCAACAATTCCCTTGTAGTTACATAATTGGTGTTGTCTGTGTCCATAGTAGAAGATATTTGATGCTCATTTATTAAATATGCTTGCTGGCTGCTCCCTAATCTTTGTTCTGGACAGACAAATTACCTTTCTCACACTGAGCTTCGGCTCTGGGGAATTAAACCTCCAAGCCTCTACTACTTTAATTAGCTTGAAAGTGGGGGGTTGCAGTTACTAATAGACCTCAGGCTTTTAGTAACTTAGAGAAAGGGTGAAAAAAGAACTTCCTGGGAAGCTCAAAATGTCATTTAAAAGCCATAAAAATCTAATATATATTATTTCATTTTGGTAATTGCAAACAGATTGTATTTGAAGACTATGGATGATCATTCCTATTTTATCCATGAAAGTTTAGATTTTTATTGAGTTAGACACTTTTAATTATCACAATTCATTAACACCAGTATGAAAGCACATGTTTGACTTCATGTATTAAAATGTTTATGTAACATTAACTAACGTACCAGATGAGGAATTTAAATGGGAGGGGGGAATCCTGAAATATCTATATTTAGCTCTTGTGCAATGCAGCATATTAACCAAAGTTGCCTTGGGAGGATATTGGCTGTACTTCATATTTGCTTTACACACTATTTCTTCCAATTACAAGATCATATTACTCGCTTCTTCAAAGGCATGGCATAATGGTTCTTGCATTTCAAATGTGGCCCAGGATAAACACCTTATTCACTGTGTGATTTGTTACCAGAAAGTACACTTATTTCTTGTTGTAGTCTTTTTTTCATGTCTACTTTCTTTAGTAGTGAAACTGTGAAAAATTTTGCTTTTTGCTATTTAAAGTTGAAACGTTAGTAGTGTGAATGGACAGTGTAGAAAGCCTTAATCAAGTCACAGTTAGAAAGCAGTCTAATAAAAAAGAGATTAGTGAAGAGGGAAAAACAAAAGCAGTCATGTTGTAGTCGCCTATCTCAAATTTAGCTAAGANTTGGGGGGGGTGGGTGGGGAAGATGACTAATGAAGCTAATTAAAAGAAGCATTGAAATCTGCTTTCTACCCTCATTAACAATTAGCAGGGCACTGGCCAGTTTGTACCCTGTGTTTTACCTTAACAACATTCTATTTGCTCTTTGTATATTTAAGTGTTGTAAGGAAATGTGTTTCAATCAAACTGAACATGAGATAAAGATGTGGCTTTTGTGATATTCTATCACAAACACTTTTATTGTATCTCTGTAAAATACGATGTATGTATGCATGTAAGTGTTTTTGTCCTAATGTTGCTACTTCCCATGGCAAAAAAAAGAAAAAGTCAGGCTCATAGCAGCTACTGTGTAGAAATTTTCACCTACTTCTAATTTGCTGAATGAAGAAAAATCTTTTATTTGTGATATTTTCAGAGACATTTGCTCTAGTATGGTGTATTTAAATAATAAAAAGTAAAACAAAACTGAATTTGGGGTTTAGAAGCTTTGCTTATTTTTTTTTAAATTGCATTCAAAACATTCTGCTTCATCTTACATAGTTGTTACCTTAATTGTAAATTATCTTTAAAATTAGGTTTTTGGTTTGGATTTTTTCTTTTGTCTTATGCCAGGAAAGACTCTGCTAAACTACCTGACCGTGTTACTTGTGGCGAGGATAACGAGTACTACTTCAAAACAATATTTTTTTTCATGGAGATTGTTAATTCTTGTAACAGCAAGTACATTATAATTCCCATTGCAGTGAATTACAGCACACACAGAGGTACTGTGGTCTCGTTCTTTCCAATTCCTTCTGTTTTAAGGATGCGCCTCTGTCTCTGAGCATGCAAGCATAAGAGGGTATGAATATACCATAAGAGGTCAAAAAACTAAAAGCCAACAAAAGGTCTGTACCTCATGCTGAGCACTAGAATTGAGTATTCATGAAAAGGAATACAATAGCTATTCTGATCTGAGCATCACAAAGTTGTGTTTGCTGGGGTGAGAGACTTTAACTTTTCAACACTGATAATCTTAAGGAAAGAAAAACCGGTTTCCTGGGCTGTTTCTGNCATTTTTATTTCTTACAGGTCTGCTAAAAGGTCAGAGTAATGCAGAATGCGTGCCTTCATCTCAAATTTTGTTCATCACAGATGGATCCCATGTCTCCAAGTAGACAAGTCACCTTTGTAGCTAGCATCAATGCCAGCTCCATACCATTGCACCTTCTTTATTCTTGATTGCCCTTCCCACATTTATTGGTGTATTAAAATGACTGAATATGAACATTAAGGACTCCATGAACCTGGGCTAATGGGAGACTGTAGAGAAAATGAAAAAAGATCCACCGGAGNACTACTTCAAAACAATATTTTTTTTCATGGAGATTGTTAATTCTTGTAACAGCAAGTACATTATAATTCCCATTGCAGTGAATTACAGCACACACAGAGGTACTGTGGTCTCGTTCTTTCCAATTCCTTCTGTTTTAAGGATGCGCCTCTGTCTCTGAGCATGCAAGCATAAGAGGGTATGAATATACCATAAGAGGTCAAAAAACTAAAAGCCAACAAAAGGTCTGTACCTCATGCTGAGCACTAGAATTGAGTATTCATGAAAAGGAATACAATAGCTATTCTGATCTGAGCATCACAAAGTTGTGTTTGCTGGGGTGAGAGACTTTAACTTTTCAACACTGATAATCTTAAGGAAAGAAAAACCGGTTTCCTGGGCTGTTTCTGAGAACTAGCTAATCTCAAAATACAATTTGTTCTCTGAAAGCAAACAAACAAAAACCACCTCCCCAAAAAGCAGCAGAGCCACCTCTAAGCTTACAAAGGGAACAACTTCATTTTGCATGTTTTTTCCCATCAGCTGTTTAGTGGTAGATCTGTGCAGAATACTTTTGAGAAAAAAAAACCTGACTTGCCATGTTTTTAGCAAGAATACTAACATGGATCTGTGGCTGTCCACTGCATGCCTTCAGTCAGGAACCTGCAAGCAACGAATCTGCCTTTGCTGCAATTCAAAGCAAATAAATTTTAAGAGATACTCTACTTCTGTAGGAAACCAATACATTCATAACGCATCATTATTTTGTTTACTTCTGTTTTTTAGAAAATGTTCACTGCTCAGCTGCTTGGTTATGGTGTGAGCTTGACTTACTTTTGTTGTGATGCCAATACACAAAAAGCTGATTTATAGATTTATTTGTCTAAACAACCAACAGCACATATTTTTGTTTCAGATTCTACTTCATGACCTCTAGTATATTGGAGGGCTGCTGAATTTCTTCTTTTAACACTTCAGTGCTTGAGGAAGCACTGTTTCAGAGAAAAGAAAATGTAGCAACATAGAGTATGAGACAGTAAAGACAAAAGTTATATGCTACTTGCATAACATGTAAAGCACAACATAAACGACTGACACTATGTATGACTTCTTTTAATTAAATGCACTTGTGAGTATTTTAAATAAGTTTCTAAGCTTTTTGATCTGGCATTAAAGTCTTCAGAGTCCTGCAAATTGTGCTGCTTCAATATCTTTGAAAAGACACTTGAAGTCATATGAATACAGAATTCAAGTATTAGTGAGACTGTAGACATCTTTTTATATTCTTTCAGTATAAGCACTCAAGGTACAGTGTTTAAATCTAACATGTACAGATTTTTGGTTGTCCAATATAACCTAGAAGTGCTAAGAAGATAGCTAATAACTTCTAGTAAGTAATGTAGTATAGCATTTAGTGATGTAGAGGTTGAAGTTCATTAACAGCTTTAAATAAACTATTATATGATTCATTTGTAAAGCACAGCTACCTATTTAATAGCTTACTTTAAAAGCATTTCTTAAGTTGCAGACCTATAAGATTACAAATGTCACTCATGTTAGCATAATCCACATGCAAGTGATGAAGCCTTTGCTTTGATGTGCTAAATTGCAGGAGGACTAATGGAGCTATGAATATACAATAGAACATATTTAAGTAGTATTCTTGCTTTAGGTAAAACACTTTCTTGAAACCAGAGGCATTTCACACAATGAAACAGGCTGTAATGGGGATGGTAGGTGTGGGCAGACGGCTACTGGAAACACTTAGATTTGTCCTGATGTGAAAAAACACTACTTTTTAAGGAGATCTGTAAAAAAACCCACATACTTGTTCACCTTTTATCACATGTATTTGCTGCACTGGGGCTGAAATACACCCGCTGCTGAAAAGTCAAATAATCATTCAGTAAGAGCTTCCCTTTCAAAAATGAATGCTGTTAAAAAAAGAATCAAAGGAAATATTACTAATCTGAAATCATCCTCATGAACCTGGATAAAATGCTCTGTCTCTACTGCATCTAAACATCTCAATCATATAAATTGTCACTCTTATTAATGAAACAATTTTGTAAAAAGATTGCCCTCTAAATGGGTTTAATGTTTTTACCTATCCAGCTGTCTAGTTATGAGATTTACGCATCCTGGCAGGCAGTGGGACATTAAGCCTCTCCGAACCAAATTCTGTTTGCAACAAGATACGGTCTTTTCAGTCCTACATGATTTATCTTTAAATATTTTAACAGGTTATGCAGTATCTTATGAAATATAAAATGAGAATGTCTTAACAAAACGAAGCCTATGAAATTAAGTCACATCTTCGGAATATTAACCACACTGAGTTTGTCTTCCTTTTCCCTTTTAGTTAACACTGATAAAATTTGCATCACCTAACATTAGGGTAAATACTAAAAAAACCCCAAAACTCACAGACTGGCAGAGTATGCCTTGCTATCAAGGCAGTGGAGTCACCACTCCTGGAGGTGTTTAAGGAAAGACTGGATGTGGCACTGAGTGCCACAGTCTGGTTGACACGGTGGTGTTCAGTTTAACTCAATGATCTCAGAGGTATTTTCCAACCTGATTCTGTGATTTCAAAACACTGTTTTGATTTAAATCTTTTATCAAGGTATTTTGCTGGTAGTTGTATGTGAAGTGTGCAGCTTTTTGCAAGTATCTATTCTGAACAGCTCTGTTAAAATAAAAAATCAGATTAGGAAATTTATGTATATACATTTTTTAAAGTATTACATTTAATCAGTGTGAAATTGTGTTCTGGGTTTGATGGTACTGCCTGAGACTCCTGTACATGCAGTACCAGATAACCCTGGTTGCTGCTTGTTACTGTTACTACCAGGTGTATGCCTATTGTCAGTCCAGCTAAGCCACAGACAAGCTTATTGCAATTAAATAGCAATTTGTTTCTATGAAACTGCAATTAAAGTATTACTGATCAGCCATTTTAGATTGGCAGTGCTGTGACTGCATGTTAAACAGAGGAGCTCTCGATTCCTTTCTGCACTTGGAGAGGCAAGTAACAGTGAGGTGTAACACGCTCACCTCTGTCCCTTGTCAAGCTGGAAGTATGAGTCCTTGGTGAAGTGCTCTGATCTCATCACCAACATGCTGAGAGCGATGACAAGTCAGGGCTGATCTCTGTAAGTTGAACTTGCAGCTTACAGGACCTGCAGTTATTGCTGTTTCTGTTCCTGTATAAGCAAGGATGTGTACACTTCCTACGGGGATGTTTTCAGCTCCAGATTGATAATGTTGAGAATGGACAGCAAGTTGTGGGCCCCAAGCCAATAACGTTCTGCAGGTCCTGACTTGTTAGAGCTGTGTAAACAGGGCTACTATAGCTCCTTAATCATAACTAATAAAAGACTAGAAGAAAGCAATCAATTACCTTTTAGGTTTGTTTTGTTTGTTTGGGTTTTTTTTAAGAAAAAGCAGAAGTTTATCTGACGTGGTGATTATTTTCACGCTCATACAAGGGATGAGAGTTTAAAGCAATCCAATACCTGTGTGCACCTGGGTTTGCTGGCAGCTATATGCTTGTGATATTCCAGGGAAGCCACAGTGCTCCTGCCCCTAGGCCTTGCAGAACCTACCAGCCACTGCTTGGAGTCCCTGACCAAGCTTGTACCATTCCTAGTTGACTTGAAATCTGAAATGTAAATTTTTGGTGCAAATTAAAAACTTGTTTGTAAGAACTCAGAGAGGAATTAACTTTGTAGTGGTAATTTTGATTTTAATTATCACCATATTTTAACAAAGTCTGAGACATATTAACTTTAGTTCCTGCATTTTTGTAGAGTGGAGGGTGTAGACATCCTGGTTTCTCTGCCAGAGGGGATGACATCACACCTGTGGCATGCATGAGATAAGCATTGCTTCATTCAGGTTCTTGTCTCTGAGAGATGTTCCTGGTGGGGGTGAAGGCTGGGATCCTGCAGTGTGACCCATAGGGTAGGTGATTGCTGCTGGGGAAACTGCTGCAGGTTTGCTGGTCATGTGGCACATGGATAACAAATGCCACCTGAGCAGCTCTTGGCTCCTGGCAAATGGCAGGTAAAACGCCTGTGCTTAAACCTGAGTGAAAATGGCCCAGCTGACAGTAATTCATTCACCCTGCTAGAGTGGTCTTATGTCTGAGCCCAAGGCCTGAAAAGAGCCCTGTTTACTGGAGACAGACGCTACTATGTTGAGGATTTGATTTTTATTTTTCTTCCTCTGTAGGTATTTTTTAATGAGTTCTGTTGTGTTTCTTTTAACAGTGGTTCTAGCATTAAGCTCACAGAAATGTTTTTGGTGTGCAGGAGGCTGCACAGTTCAGAGGGGGAGCAATAGGACATAAGGGAGTAGTCGGAGGTGGCTCCCCAGAGCTTTTTCTACCCCACTCACCTGCAGCTTGTCCACTGAAGGCCCCTGAAGGAGGGCAGTATTGAGGAAGGCTCTGAGGGGGCTCAGGCCCCTGAAGGACCAGTCCTGAAAAGGGCCTGGGCTTTCAAACAAACAGAGCATGCACCCCAGGAAGGCTGGAAATTTGAATAGGTGCTAACTTTCAGCAAATGTAAGCTGAAAGCTGTCTCATATTCATCGTCATAATGGAGAACTTGTAGACCATTTTGCTATTTTGTTCTCATGTGTAATATTGCTCTTACATTTTTGTGATCCTTTTATCTTAAAGCAGTTCTCAGCTACATTGTTCACCTGAGCTTACAAATGCTAAAGGTTGAAAAGTGCTTTTTTTAAATTATCAAAATGTTTAAAAAACATAATGTCTTGCTTTTTAGAATTGTTCTTATTTGCTGCTATGTATTTAACTTTAAAAAACCAAAATCAAAACAAAACCCCTCAACAATTTTGTTGAAACAGTCCTACAAACTGTAGCATTAAGACCAAAATTAGGCTTGAGACATGCCTGCCTCAAAAGAATTTTTTTTTTGAGAGAGTATAGTGGAGAGATTTTGAAAAAAGTTGTTCTTCCTGGTTGGGTGCTGGCCCCAGTGAAGCTGCCTGTGAGGAGGGCACCGTGCTGTGAGCACAGTGAGATGGGCAGCATGAAAGGAGCCCCCACAGACAGAGCCTGCCCCACTACCTTTCCCAGCACTGGTGAGGGGTCCCCTCTGGTGCCCATCGTGTCCTTTGCTCCTAGTGGTGGCTGCTGAGCAAGCCAAAGCTCTCCCTAAGCAGTGAGATTCCTCTGCAGCTAAACCAGATGATGTTTCTTTCTCACATTGTTGGAATATGCTGTTAATTACATTTTGAAATATCTATATACTTTTCCTCTTAGGGGATCTTACGAGCCAGGTTCTTGCTAACAACTTCTGTGGTTCACCATAACCTCTCAGAATAATCATTGCTTCCACTGAACCTATGCCAGTTGTTTTGTTAAACTAAGTTGAGAGAATGAGGCCTACATTAATTCTCGAAAGGCAAGAGATTGCCCTGTGATTTGGGGAAATCTTGATTGCTTACAATATGAATAAATGAACAAGGCAGATATTAACTTTACACCTGACTTCAATTTCTTTGAGCAGTGAAGAAATGTCCAGTAGGAGGGTAAAAATCCAGCTAAAACTCATAAGCCAGCCATTAATAGGCTAACTTTATTGTGCTGTAAAATCTTCAGCTGCTTATAGAAAACAAAGGGGCAACGAACGCGGTATTTATACATATTTTATATGGAAAAAAACATTAAGATCAAACAGCCCCTAAAAGACTGAGCTGATATGCATCCCACTTACATCTTTTTGGATATCATCTGATATTCATTCCACTGATGTATTTGATAGGTAATTATATCAGCCATATCGAGATGCTGATACCAAATAGTGGAAGACTTCAGTGTTTTGCCATAAAGCTTATACCCCTTGTTACTGAACTCTCATCACACTTGAGATCTGCAGCAATCATTTGAAAGCTGTAGCTGGTATTTTTGTGCTTATGCCACATTTAAAAATTATTATTCTTGCTTCATCAGTTAGTCTTTTTAGCTGACTTGAAAAAAAAAAGCATATTGCAAATGAGCTACTATTCTTATTTGTTGTTTTAAGAAGGGTAAGCACTGAAGTATTCAAATGGAACAGATTATACCTTTAATTACATCCAAACAGGATGCTGAGCTGATTTTTCTATTTTCCGTTTAATTGCTATAGTTCAAAAAGATATTGCAAATTTGTAGATGAATTATTTAAGCATAGCCTTCTGGCCTCTGTGTTTACGGGAGAGACCAAACGGGGTGGGGGGGGAAGAAAACAGAATTTAAAGGGGAAAATTAGCACTTCCTTCTTTAAGAAAAAATCTTGAATAAAACATCTTGGGGGAAGATTTTTTACCTGGACAGATACTTTATGTTTCATGGGAGCATCTTCGAACTCCATGGGATTTGTTTGTACCCCACTAACAACAGTGGGTGCCTGACTCCTGAGGGCCCCCCTGTCTCGTGCTACAAAAGTGCTGTTTCTTCTCCAACCTGCTCCTTGGTGACTGTGCTGCTTCACAGACACGATCCCAACCAGCCACTCTTTTCACGGATGTGCTTGATCTCTGTTCTCCTACGTACAAAATGAGAATAATGAAAGAAAGTACAAGTCATCAGTTCTTAAACTAAATATATTTCCATTTTGTTTGCATGTGCATGTTCATATATCATTCACCGTATATATTTTGAGTATGTACAACGACATTACAGCCAGTGATAAATCCTACTCACTTACTATATGTGTTATTTGCTGCAACATTAAACTTGGTAAGAATTTTATATGTAACTTGTACCAAAACTAAATATATTGTGAAATTGATGCACAGCTGTAAACAAGTACATCACTCTCTGCTTCAACACAGTTGAAGGGGGCAGCTTGAGTGGCAATTCTTTTGTAAACAACTGTACACATTCCAAAGAAGAAGCCAGTTAATTACATTTTTAATGATGTTTTTAGAAAATAATATTCTTGGGGGGTGGGGAAAGGGGAACCCCAACCTATAAACCAACAAGAAAAGTAAACCTAAAGCTTGTACTGTATAAAGAAATGCTGTTTGTGAAAACTGGACTCTGCTGGGCACAGGTCTTTTGCTCCCCCCATCCTATCTTTTTTCTTCTGCTGAACTTGCCTGCATAAAGTACTTTTTTATAGCTCTACTGTGAATTCAAAGAAAGATGACACTGGCACAATCTATTTAAGTTTTTTGTGGATTATCTTATTTCATTATTTTCAATACTGTTAAGTATGTGCTACCAACTTAGAGAGCTGATGCGGTGCATAGCAAAGCTCAAGATGTCCTCTTAAATACACAAAGCTTATGCAAGGCCGTGACACAAGTAGGTTTTAAAGATCAGCAGAGTTGGCAGCTTTGAAGGGCTAATACGCCTTGCCGACACGTCACAGGTTACAGGGAGAGATTCAGGAAGAAACTGAACTCACCAGAGTAAGACTAGGACACAACTTTTATTGATGAAGTTCAGGGGAAAGAGGCACCAGGGGCAGCTGTATTAATCCCATAATAACTTGAAATATAATCAGTACATTGCTGCAGGGATGGCTAGGAAGGCAGGGAGGTGGAGGTGTCAGGGTTTAAGTTCACAGGCATTCCCAGTTCATTAAAAAGTGAATCAATCAGAAAAACAGGCTGGCTTTTCAAAGGGCTGGCACTTGTGAACGGGCTTCGGACGTTGGGAGGAACACAGATGGTGAGCCCGGCCTTGTGCAGGGGCTGCTGGAGCTCACCAGCCATTCATTTGAGGAGACGGCTGTGTTTTACCCTGCTCAAGCCAGTAAAATGTGTTATAATGTGCTAGGGGAGATTCTGGCTGGATTCTGAGGACTTAAAAGCTAGGCAGTGTTGGTGCTGTGGGCCATATTAAGGTGATGCTGATAGATGTTTATAAAGGGAAAAAAAGTTTTGTTTTATAATTTCTAGAGTGGTGGTTTAACCAGCAGGCAAATGGGCAGAAGGAGCCTGCCTACAGGACCCCTCTTTGTAGGCAGCTGGTATAGTAATTAGCTCATTACTATTAATTTTTGCCATCCCTGGACTGATCAATGATGTATTTAAAAGAAAGTGGAATCCATGTATCTGGATCTGGCATTTCCTACATCCTTTTGATGAAGCTGGTATATGTACACAGACCAGAGAACATCCTTGGAGAATGAGCTTACTCACACCCACAGGCACTCAAAGGTTTAGGACAGAATGCCCTATATTTAAATAGGACTCATGGCTTTTTAATTACTGCACAGTGCAACAGGGCTCAGTGAGAACACATGGTTGTCCAAACTGGTGTGCTGTGACTGCTTACCACTGGTATGGGAGTGCATTTAACCAGTGGTCTGTAGCACACCTGAGACTCAGCACCCACCACAGGCACAGGCAGGAACACTGACAGATAGGCAGTATTTTCATAGGAACCTCAGCCCTGTGTTGGGAAGATGGTATGAGAAGAGCTGTGTCCTGTGGATGACTGATGCAGGCTGGAGAACATCCCTGTTAGAAGGCAGCAGTGTCAGTGGGACCTGATAGCTCCTTAGGGGAAAGCACATCTCTCTGTGGACATCTCTGCTGGAATGTGAGCCCATATCTTCCTCTGCCCCATTGCATGGATCCTGCCATGCTTGCAATGGGCCAGGAACTGCCCTCAGGTTAATCAATAGTTCTACTGATTGCTGGAGGAACTGTGGAGAAGGGCAAAGACATATTTGTCAGTGTTACAGTTAAGGGAGGCAGGCTCTTTTTTGACATTTCCTTTTAAATAATTTTTGCTTTCTAAGATGGTTATAACAACATGAACAACTCAACAGACCTGATATTCAGCAAATGTTCATAGCAAATATTTGGCAAGTGCATATTTTAATCCCACCTGCCCAGCTTCACTGTACATTACTTTGGGCTACCAAAAGACGACCAAACGGGGTATTAGCCATATTATTAGCCATGATTAGCATGAACCTCTTGATATTTCTACACTGTGGTTTAAAGCACAAACCAGGCTGATTCCACACCTCTTTTCTTGTATTCATAGGTCTTTCCAAGCACTATCCTGACTCACAGCCCAAGGCCAGTGAGTAGAAAACCTACCTGCTGGTTCAATTTTTTTCCTTTATTTTATTTCAATTTTATTTTCTTGTTTAGTGTCCGTTTCAAGCACTTCCAAAATGGTAATTTTTCTAAATGTTAATTTCTCTAAATGTTAATTTCCTCTTCCATTCTCCTTCATCCCAATGCCTGGCTCAGCCTTGCTTTTGTGTCAGCCTGCTCTGAAGACTCATGTTCAAATGGATTCAGCTGGAATGCTAACGTGGCTGGGAGCTGGCACTCATGCAGGGCTTGGGGCAGCTCATAGTGGCCTGACCTGTTTTTACTGAATCAGTTCCAGTTCAGCAGAATTGGGTCAGACTACCTTCAACCATGTCAATCCAGAGCTTCACAAGAACTTACCACTTTGGCAAAGTGGAAATTAATTCAGTTGAAGACAACCTCAGAAAAGCAGAGATGTCACTGGCATCTCGCTGGCACTATAAACACCCCCAGCTATAAACATTGT